>NW_003114447.1:0-14953 GCF_000003605.2 Saccoglossus kowalevskii | reverse complement strand
CAGTCAGTACAATAACAGCAGAGAAGAGAAGTACGGGTACAACTTCAACACAACCCCCTGGCATGACTATGACATACAGTTCAACTTCTGAAATTACTTTAGGTGAAGTTACCACTAAGGCGAAAACAGTAGAACCAAGCACTGATACTACATTGGAACCAGTTAGTACAATGACAGCAGAGGAGAGAAGCACTGGTTCACCTCCAACACAATCCCCTGGTGTGACTGTGACACCTGAAGTCACCACTAAGGCAAAAACAGAGGAACCAGGCACTGATACTACATTGGAACCAGTGAGTACAATGACAACAGAGAAGAGAAGCACTGGTGTACCACCAACACTATCCCCTGGTGTGACTGTTACACCTGAAGTCACTACTAAGACAAAAACAGAGGAACCAGGTACTGATACTACATTAGAACCAGTCAGTACAATAACAGCAGAGAAGAGAAGCACGGGTACAACTCCAACACAACCCCCTGGCATGACTATGACATACAGTCCAACTTCTGAAATTTCTTCGCCTGAATTAACCACTAAGGCAAAAACAGAAGAACCAGGCACTGACACTACATTGAAACCAGCCAGTACAATGACATCAGAGGAGAGAAGCACTGGTTCACCTCCAACACAATCCCCTGAGGCGACTATGACATACAGTTCAACTTCTGGAACTACTTCACCTGAAGTTACCACTAAAGCAAAAACAGAGAAACCTGGCACTGATATTACATTGTTACCAGTGAGTACAATAACAGCAGAGGAGAGAAGCACTGGTACTCCTCCAACACAACCCCCTGGTGTGACTGTGACATACAGTTCAACTACTGGAATTTCTTCGCCTGAAGTTACTACTAAAGCAAAAACAGAGGAACCAGGCACTGGAACTACATTGGAACCACCCAGTACAATGATAGTAGAGGAGAAAAGCACTGCTGCACCTCCAACACAATCCGTTGGTGCGTCTGTGACACCTGAAGTTACCACTAAGGCAAAAACAGTAGAACCAGGCACTGATACTACATTGGAACCAGCCAGTACAATGACAGCAGAGAGAAGCACTGGTTCACCTCAAACACAATCCGTTGGTGCGTCTGTGACACCTGAAGTTACCACTAAGGCAAAAACAGTAGAACCTGGCACTGATACTACATTGGAACCAGCCAGTACAATGACAGCAGAGAGAAGCGCTGGTACACCTCCGACACAATCCCCTGGTGTGACTGTGACATCTGAAGTTACCACTAAGACAAAAACAGAGGAACCAGGCATTGACACTACATTGGTACCAGTGAGTACAATAACAGCTAAGTGGAGAAGCACGGGTACAACTCCAACACAACCCCCTGGTGTGACTATGACATACAGTTCAACCTCTGAAATTTCTTCGCTTGAAGTTACTACTAAAGCAAAAACAGAGGAACCAGGCACTGGAACTACATTGGAACCACCCAGTACAATGATAGTAGAGGAGAAAAGCACTGCTGCACCTCCAACGCAATCCGTTGGTGCGTCTGTGACACCTGAAGTTACCACTAAGGCAAAAACAGAGGAACCAGGCACTGATACTACATTGGAACCAGTGAGTACAATGACAACAGCAGAGAGAAGCACTGGTGTACCACCAACACTATCCCCTGGTGTGACTGTTACACCTGAAGTCACTACTAAGACAAAAACAGAGGAACCAGGCACTGTTACTACATTAGAACCATTCAGTACAATAACAGCAGAGAAGAGAAGCACGGGTACAACTCCATCACAACCCCCTGGCATGACTATGACATACAGTTCAACTTCTGAAATTTCTTCGCCTGAATTAACCACTAAGGCAAAAACAGAGGAACCAGGCACTGACACTACATTGGAACCAGCCAGTACAATGACATCAGAGGAGAGAAGCACTGGTATACCTCCAACACAATCCCCTGAGGCGACTATGACATACAGTTCAACTTCTGGAACTACTTCACCTGAAGTTACCACTAAAGCAAACACAGAGAAACCTGGCACTGATACTACATTGGTACCAGTGAGTACAATAACAGCAGTGGAGAGAAGCACTGGTACCCCTCCAACACAACCCCCTGGTGTGACTATGACATACAGTTCAACTGCTGGAATTTCTTCGCCTGAAGTTACTACTAAAGCAAGAACAGAGGAACGTGGCACTGGCACTACATTGGAACCAGTCAGTACAATGATAGTAGAGGAGAGAAGCACTGGTGTACCACCAACACTATCCCCTGGTGTGACTGTTACACCTGAAGTCACTACTAAGACAAAAACAGAGGAACCAGGCACTGATACTACATTAGAACCAGTCAGTACAATAACAGCAGAGAAGAGAAGTACGGGTACAACTTCAACACAACCCCCTGGCATGACTATGACATACAGTTCAACTTCTGAAATTACTTTAGGTGAAGTTACCACTAAGGCGAAAACAGTAGAACCAAGCACTGATACTACATTGGAACCAGTTAGTACAATGACAGCAGAGGAGAGAAGCACTGGTTCACCTCCAACACAATCCCCTGGTGTGACTGTGACACCTGAAGTCACCACTAAGGCAAAAACAGAGGAACCAGGCACTGATACTACATTGGAACCAGTGAGTACAATGACAACAGAGAAGAGAAGCACTGGTGTACCACCAACACTATCCCCTGGTGTGACTGTTACACCTGAAGTCACTACTAAGACAAAAACAGAGGAACCAGGTACTGATACTACATTAGAACCAGTCAGTACAATAACAGCAGAGAAGAGAAGCATGGGTACAACTCCAACACAACCCCCTGGCATGACTATGACATACAGTCCAACTTCTGAAATTTCTTCGCCTGAATTAACCACTAAGGCAAAAACAGAAGAACCAGGCACTGACACTACATTGAAACCAGCCAGTACAATGACATCAGAGGAGAGAAGCACTGGTTCACCTCCAACACAATCCCCTGAGGCGACTATGACATACAGTTCAACTTCTGGAACTACTTCACCTGAAGTTACCACTAAAGCAAAAACAGAGAAACCTGGCACTGATATTACATTGTTACCAGTGAGTACAATAACAGCAGAGGAGAAAAGCACTGGTACTCCTCCAACACAACCCCCTGGTGTGACTGTGACATACAGTTCAACTACTGGAATTTCTTCGCCTGAAGTTACTACTAAAGCAAAAACAGAGGAACCAGGCACTGGAACTACATTGGAACCACCCAGTACAATGATAATAGAGGAGAAAAGCACTGCTGCACCTCCAACACAATCCGTTGGTGCGTCTGTGACACCTGAAGTTACCACTAAGGCAAAAACAGTAGAACCAGGCACTGATACTACATTGGAACCAGCCAGTACAATGACAGCAGAGAGAAGCACTGGTTCACCTCAAACACAATCCGTTGGTGCGTCTGTGACACCTGAAGTTACCACTAAGGCAAAAACAGTAGAACCTGGCACTGATACTACATTGGAACCAGCCAGTACAATGACAGCAGAGAGAAGCGCTGGTACACCTCCGACACAATCCCCTGGTGTGACTGTGACATCTGAAGTTACCACTAAGACAAAAACAGAGGAACCAGGCATTGACACTACATTGGTACCAGTGAGTACAATAACAGCTAAGTGGAGAAGCACGGGTACAACTCCAACACAACCCCCTGGTGTGACTATGACATACAGTTCAACCTCTGAAATTTCTTCGCTTGAAGTTACTACTAAAGCAAAAACAGAGGAACCAGGCACTGGAACTACATTGGAACCACCCAGTACAATGATAGTAGAGGAGAAAAGCACTGCTGCACCTCCAACACAATCCGTTGGTGCGTCTGTGACACCTGAAGTTACCACTAAGGCAAAAACAGAGGAACCAGGCACTGATACTACATTGGAACCAGTGAGTACAATGACAACAGCAGAGAGAAGCACTGGTGTACCACCAACACTATCCCCTGGTGTGACTGTTACACCTGAAGTCACTACTAAGACAAAAACAGAGGAACCAGGCACTGTTACTACATTAGAACCATTCAGTACAATAACAGCAGAGAAGAGAAGCACGGGTACAACTCCATCACAACCCCCTGGCATGACTGTGACATACAGTTCAACTTCTGAAATTTCTTCGCCTGAAGTTACTACTAAAGCAAAAACAGAAGAACCAGGCACTGGAACTACATTGGAACCACCCAGTACAATGATAGTAGAGGAGAAAAGCACTGGTGCACCTCCAACACAATCCGTTGGTGCGTCTGTGACACCTGAAGTTACCACTAAGGCAAAAACAGTAGAACCAAGTACTGATACTACATTGGAACCAGCTAGTACAATGACAGCAGAGAGAAGCACTGGTTCACCTCCAACACAATCCCCTGGTGTGACTGTGACACCTGAAGTTACCACTAAGGCAAAAACAGAGGAACCAGGCACTGATACTACATTGGAACCAGTCAGTACAATAACAGCAGAGAAGAGAAGTACGGGTACAACTCCAACACAACCCCCTGGCATGACTATGACACTCAGTTCAACTTCTGAAATTACTTCAGCTGAAGTTACCACTAAGGCAAAAACAGTAGAACCAAGCACTGATACTACATTGGAACCAGCTAGTACAATGACAGCAGAGGAGAGAAGCACTGGTTCACCTCCAACACAATCCCCTGGTGTGACTGTGACACCTGAAGTTACCACTAAGGCAAAAACAGAGGAACCAGGCACTGATACTACATTGGAACCAGTGAGTACAATGACAACAGAGAAGAGAAGCACTGGTGTACCACCAACACTATCCCCTGGTGTGACTGTTACACCTGAAGTCACTACTAAGACAAAAACAGAGGAACCAGGTACTGATACTACATTAGAACCAGTCAGTACAATAACAGCAGAGAAGAGAAGCACGGGTACAACTCCAACACAACCCCCTGGCATGACTATGACATACAGTCCAACTTCTGAAGTTTCTTCGCCTGAATTAACCACTAAGGCAAAAACAGAAGAACCAGGCACTGACACTACATTGAAACCAGCCAGTACAATGACATCAGAGGAGAGAAGCACTGGTTCACCTCCAACACAATCCCCTGAGGCGACTATGACATACAGTTCAACTTCTGGAACTACTTCACCTGAAGTTACCACTAAAGCAAAAACAGAGAAACCTGGCACTGATATTACATTGTTACCAGTGAGTACAATAACAGCAGAGGAGAGAAGCACTGGTACTCCTCCAACACAACCCCCTGGTGTGACTGTGACATACAGTTCAACTACTGGAATTTCTTCGCCTGAAGTTACTACTAAAGCAAAAACAGAGGAACCAGGCACTGGAACTACATTGGAACCACCCAGTACAATGATAGTAGAGGAGAAAAGCACTGGTGCACCTCCAACACAATCCGTTGGTGCGTCTGTGACACCTGAAGTTACCACTAAGGCAAAAACAGTAGAACCAAGTACTGATACTACATTGGAACCAGCTAGTACAATGACAGCAGAGAGAAGCACTGGTTCACCTCCAACACAATCCCCTGGTGTGACTGTGACACCTGAAGTTACCACTAAGGCAAAAACAGAGGAACCAGGCACTGATACTACATTGGAACCAGTCAGTACAATAACAGAAGAGAAGAGAAGTACGGGTACAACTCCAACACAACCCCCTGGCATGACTATGACACACAGTTCAACTTCTGAAATTACTTCAGCTGAAGTTACCACTAAGGCAAAAACAGTAGAACCAAGCACTGATACTACATCGGAACCAGCTAGTACAATGACAGCAGAGGAGAGAAGCACTGGTGTACCACCAACACTATCCCCTGGTGTGACTGTTACACCTGAAGTCACTACTAAGACAAAAACAGAGGAACCAGGTACTGATACTACATTAGAACCAGTCAGTACAATGACAACAGAGAAGAGAAGCACTGGTGTACCACCAACACTATCCCCTGGTGTGACTGTTACACCTGAAGTCACTACTAAGACAAAAACAGAGGAACCAGGTACTGATACTACATTAGAACCAGTCAGTACAATAACAGCAGAGAAGAGAAGCACGGGTACAACTCCAACACAACCCCCTGGCATGACTATGACATACAGTCCAACTTCTGAAATTTCTTCGCCTGAATTAACCACTAAGGCAAAAACAGAAGAACCAGGCACTGACACTACATTGAAACCAGCCAGTACAATGACATCAGAGGAGAGAAGCACTGGTTCACCTCCAACACAATCCGTTGGTGCGTCTGTGACACCTGAAGTTACCACTAAGGCAAAAACAGTAGAACCAGGCACTGATACTACATTGGAACCAGCCAGTACAATGACAGCAGAGAGAAGCACTGGTTTACCTCAAACACAATCCGTTGGTGCGTCTGTGACACCTGAAGTTACCACTAAGGCAAAAACAGTAGAACCTGGCACTGATACTACATTGGAACCAGCCAGTACAATGACAGCAGAGAGAAGCGCTGGTCCACCTCCGACACAATCCCCTGGTGTGACTGTGACATCTGAAGTTACCACTAAGACAAAAACAGAGGAACCAGGCATTGACACTACATTGGTACCAGTGAGTACAATAACAGCTAAGTGGAGAAGCACGGGTACAACTCCAACACAACCCCCTGGTGTGACTATGACATACGGTTCAACTTCTGAAATTTCTTCGCCTGAAGTTACTACTAAAGCAAAAACAGAGGAACCAGGCACTGGAACTACATTGGAACCACCCAGTACAATGATAGTAGAGGAGAAAAGCACTGGTGCACCTCCAACACAATCCCCTGGTGTGACTGTGACACCTGAAGTTACAACTAAGACAAAAACAGAGGAACCAGGCACTGATACTACATTGGAAGCAGTCAGTACTGGTACACCGCCAACACAATTCCCTGGTGTTACTATGACATACAGTTCAACTACTGGTATTATTTTACCTGAAGTTACCACAAAGGCAAAAACAGTTGAACCAGGCACTGATACTACATTACAACCAGCGAGTACTGGTACAACTCCAACACAATCCTCTGGTGTGACTATGACATACAGTTCAACTACTGGAATTACTTCAGCTGATGTTACCACTAAGGCAAAAACAGTAGAAGCAGGCATTGATACTACATTGGAACCAACCAGTACAATGACGGCAGAGGAGAGAAGCACTGGTTCACCTCCAACACAATCCCCTAGTGTGACTGTGACACCTGACGTTACAACTAAAACGAAAACAAAGGAACCAGGCACTGATACTACATTGGAACCAGCTAGTACAATGACAGCAGAGGAGAGAAGCACTGGTGTACCACCAACACAATCCCCTGGTGTGACTGTTACACCTGAAGTTACCACTAAGACAAAAACAGAGGAACCAGGCACTGATACTACATTTAGAACCAGTCAGTACAATAACAGCAGAGAAGAGACGCACGGGTACAACTCCAACACAACCCCCTGGCATGACTATGACATACAGTCCAACTTCTGAAATTTCTTCGCCTGAATTAACCATTAAGGCAAAAACAGAGGAACCAGGCACTGACACTACATTGAAACCAGCCAGTACAATGACATCAGAGGAGAGAAGCAATGGTTTACCTCCAACACAATCACCTGAGGCGACTATGACATACAGTTCAACTTTTGGAACTACTTCACCTGAAGTTACCACTAAAGCAAAAACAGAGAAACCTGGCACTGATATTACATTGGTACCAGTGAGTACAATAACAGCAGAGGAGAGAAGCACTGGTACTCCTCCAACACAACCCCCTGGTGTGACTGTGACATACAGTTCAACTTCTGAAATTTCTTCGCCTGAAGTTACTACTAAAGCAAAAACAGAGGAACCAGGCACTGGAACTACATTGGAACCACCCAGTACAATGATAGTAGAGGAGAAAAGCACTGGTGCACCTCCAACACAATCCGTTGGTGCGTCTGTGACACCTGAAGTTACCACTAAGGCAAAAACAGTAGAACCAAGTACTGATACTACATTGGAACCAGCTAGTACAATGACAGCAGAGAGAAGCACTGGTTCACCTCCAACACAATCCCCTGGTGTGACTGTGACACCTGAAGTTACCACTAAGGCAAAAACAGAGGAACCAGACACTGATACTACATTGGAACCAGTCAGTACAATAACAGCAGAGAAGAGAAGTACGGGTACAACTCCAACACAACCCCCTGGCATGACTATGACACACAGTTCAACTTCTGAAATTACTTCAGCTGAAGTTACCACTAAGGCAAAAACAGTAGAACCAAGCACTGATACTACATTGGAACCAGCTAGTACAATGACAGCAGAGGAGAGAAGCACTGGTTCACCTCCAACACAATCCCCTGGTGTGACTGTGACACCTGAAGTTACCACTAAGGCAAAAACAGAGGGACCCAGGCATTGACACTACATTGGTACCAGTGAGTACATAACAGCTAAGGGGAGAAGCACGGGTACAACTCCAACACAACCCCCTGGTGTGACTATGACATACAGTTCAACTTCTGAAAATTTCTTTCGCCTGAAGTTACTACTAAAGCAAAAACAGAGGAACCAGGCACTGGAACTACATTGGAACCACCCAGTACAATGATAGTAGAGGAGAAAAGCACTGGTGCACCTCCAACACAATCCCCTGGTGTGACTGTGACACCTGAAGTTACAACTAAGACAAAAACAGAGGAACCAGGCACTGATACTACATTGGAAGCAGTCAGTACTGGTACACCGCCAACACAATTCCCTGGTGTTACTATGACGTACAGTTCAACTACTGGTATTATTTTACCTGAAGTTACCACAAAGGCAAAAACAGTTGAACCAGGCACTGATACTACATTACAACCAGCGAGTACTGGTACAACTCCAACACAATCCCCTGGTGTGACTATGACATACAGTTCAACTACTGGAATTACTTCAGCTGAAGTTACCACTCAGGCAAAAACAGTAGAACCAGGCACTGACACTACATTGAAACCAGCCAGTACAATGACATCAGAGGAGAGAAGCACTGGTACACCTCCAACACAATCCCCTGGTGTGACTATGACATACAGTTCAACTACTGGAACTACTTCACCTGAAGTTACCACTAAAGCAAAAACAGAGAAACCTGGCACTGATATTACATTGGTACCAGTGAGTACAATAACAGCAGAGGAGAGAAGCACTGGTACTCCTCCAACACAACCCCCTGGTGTGACTGTGACATACAGTTCAAATACTGGAATTTTTTCGCCTGAAGTTACTACTAAAGCAAAAACAGAGGAACCAGGCACTGGAACTACATTGGAACCAACCAGTACAATGATAGTAGAGGAGAAAAGCACTGGTGCACCTCCAACACAATCCGTTGGTGCGTCTGTGACACCTGAAGTTACCACTAAGGCAAAAACAGTAGAACCAAGTACTGATACTGATACTACATTGGAACCAGCTAGTACAATGACAGCAGAGAGAAGCACTGGTTCACCTCCAACACAATCCCATGGTGTGACTGTGCCACCTGAAGTTACCACTAAGGCAAAAACAGAGGAACCAGGCACTGATACTACATTGGAACCACTCAGTACAATAACAGCAGAGAAGGGAAGTACGGGTACAACTCCAACACAACCCCCTGGCATGACTATGACACACAGTTCAACTTCTGAAATTACTTCAGCTGAAGTTACCACTAAGGCAAAAACAGTAGAACCAAGCACTGATACTACATTGGAACCAGCTAGTACAATGACAGCAGAGGAGAGAAGCACTGGTTCACCTCCAACACAATCCCCTGGTGTGACTGTTACACCTGAAGGCACTACTAAGACAAAAACAGAGGAACCAGGCACTGATACTACATTAGAACCAGTCAGTACAATAACAACAGAGAAGAGAAGCACTGTTGTACCACCAACACTATCCCCTGGTGTGACTTTTACACCTGAAGTCACTACTAAGACAAAAACAGAGGAACCAGGCACTGATACTACATTAGAACCAGTCAGTACAATAACAGCAGAGAAGAGAAGCACGGGTACAACTCCAACACAACCCCCTGGCATGACTATGACATACAGTCCAACTTCTGAAATTTCTTCGCTTGAATTAACCACTAAGGCAAAAACAGAGGAACCAGGCACTGACACTACATTGAAACCAGCCAGTACAATGACATCAGAGGAAAGAAGCACTGGTACACCTCCAACACAATCCGTTGGTGCGTCTGTGACACCTGAAGTTACCACTAAGGCAAAAACAGTAGAACCAGGCACTGATACTACATTGGAACCAGCCAGTACAATGACAGCAGAGAGAAGCACTGGTGCACCTCTAACACAATCCGCTGGTGCGTCTGTGACACCTGAAGTTACCACTAAGGCAAAAACAGTAGAACCAGACACTGATACTACATTGGAACCAGCCAGTACAATGACATCAGAGGAGAGAAGCAATGGTATACCTCCAACACAATCCCCTGAGGCGACTATGACTTACAGTTCAACTTCTGGAACTACTTCACCTGAAGTTACCACTAAAGCAAAAACAGAGAAACCTGGCACTGATACTACATTGGTACCAGTGAGTAAAATAACAGCAGAGGAGAGAAGCACTGGTACTCCTCCAACACAACCCCCTGGTGTGACTGTGACATACAGTTCAACTACTGGAATTTCTTTGCCTGAAGTTACTACTAAAGCAAAAACAGAGGAACCAGGCACTGGCACTACATTGGAACCAGTCAGTACAATGATAGTAGAGGAAAGAAGCACGGGTGTACCACCAACACTATCCCCTGGTGTGACTGTTACACCTGAAGGCACTACTAAGACAAAAACAGAGGAACCAGGCACTGATACTACATTAGAACCAGTCAGTACAATAACAGCAGAGAAGAGAAGTACGGGTACAACTCCAACACAACCCCCTGGCATGACTATGACACACAGTTCAACTTCTGAAATTACTTCAGCTGAAGTTACCACTAAGGCAAAAACAGAGGATCCAGGCACTGATACTACATTGGAACCAGTGAGTACAATGACAACAGAGACGAGAAGCACTGGTGTACCACCAACACTATCCCCTGGTGTGACTGTTACACCTGAAGTCACTACTAAGACAAAAACAGAGGAACCAGGCACTGATACTACATTAGCACCAGTCAGTACAATAACAGCAGAGAAGAGAAGCATGGGTACAACTCCAACACAACCCCCTGGCATGACTATGACATACAGTCCAACTTCTGAAATTTCTTCGCCTGAATTAACCACTAAGGCAAAAACAGAGGAACCAGGCACTGACACTACATTGAAACCAGCCAGTACAATGACATCAGAGGAAAGAAGCACTGGTACAACTCCAACACAATCCCCTGGTGTGACTATGACATACGGTTCAACTACTGGAATTCCTTCGCCTGAAGTAACCACTAGGGCAAAAACAGAGGAACCAGGCACTGACACTACATTGAAACCAGCCAGTACAATGACATCAGAGGAGAGAAGCGCTGGTACACCTCCGACACAATCCCCTGGTGTGACTGTGACATCTGAAGTTACCACTAAGCCAAAAACAGAGGAACCAGGCACTGACACTACATTGAAACCAGCCAGTACAATGACATCAGAGGAGAGAAGCGCTGGTACACCTCCGACACAATCCCCTGGTGTGACTGTGACATCTGAAGTTACCACTAAGACAAAAACAGAGGAACCAGGCACTGACACTACATTGAAACCAGCCAGTACAATGACATCAGAGGAAAGAAGCACGGGTACAACTCCAACACAACCCCCTGGCATGACTATGACATACAGTTCAACTTCTGAAATTACTTCAGCTGAAGTTACCACTAAGGCAAAAACAGTAGAAGCAGGCATTGATACTACATTGGAACCAACCAGTACAATGAAGGCAGAGGAGAGAAGCACTGGTTCACCTCCAACACAATCCCCTAGTGGGACTGTGACACCTGACGTTACAACTAAGACGAAAACAGAGGAACCAGGCACTGATACTACATTGGAACCAGCTAGTACAATGACAGCACAGGAGAGAAGCACTGGTTCACCTCCAACACAATCCCCTGGTGTGACTGTGACACCTAAAGTTACCACTAAGGCAAAAACAGAGGAACCAGGCACTGATACTACATTGGAACCAGCCAGTACAATGACAGCAGAGAGAAGCACTGGTTCACCTCAAACACAATCCGTTGGTGCGTCTGTGACACCTGAAGTTACCACTAAGGCAAAAACAGTAGAACCTGGCACTGATACTGCATTGGAACCAGCCAGTACAATGACAGCAGAGAGAAGCGCTGGTACACCTCCGACACAATCCCCTGGTGTGACTGTGACATCTGAAGTTACCACTAAGACAAAAACAGAGGAACCAGGCATTGACACTACATTGGTACCAGTGAGTACAATAACAGCTAAGTGGAGAAGCACGGGTACAACTCCAACACAACCCCCTGGTGTGACTATGACATACGGTTCAACCTCTGAAATTTCTTCGCTTGAAGTTACTACTAAAGCAAAAACAGAGGAACCAGGCACTGGAACTACATTGGAACCACCCAGTACAATGATAGTAGAGGAGAAAAGCACTGCTGCACCTCCAACACAATCCGTTGGTGCGTCTGTGACACCTGAAGTTACCACTAAGGCAAAAACAGAGGAACCAGGCACTGATACTACATTGGAACCAGTGAGTACAATGACAACAGCAGAGAGAAGCACTGGTGTACCACCAACACTATCCCCTGGTGTGACTGTTACACCTGAAGTCACTACTAAGACAAAAACAGAGGAACCAGGCACTGTTACTACATTAGAACCATTCAGTACAATAACAGCAGAGAAGAGAAGCACGGGTACAACTCCATCACAACCCCCTGGCATGACTATGACATACAGTTCAACTTCTGAAATTTCTTCGCCTGAATTAACCACTAAGGCAAAAACAGAGGAACCAGGCACTGACACTACATTGGAACCAGCCAGTACAATGACATCAGAGGAGAGAAGCACTGGTATACCTCCAACACAATCCCCTGAGGCGACTATGACATACAGTTCAACTTCTGGAACTACTTCACCTGAAGTTACCACTAAAGCAAAAACAGAGAAACCTGGCACTGATATTACATTGTTACCAGTGAGTACAATAACAGCAGTGGAGAGAAGGACTGGTACCCCTCCAACACAACCCCCTGGTGTGACTATGACATACAGTTCAACTGCTGGAATTTCTTCGCCTGAAGTTACTACTAAAGCAAGAACAGAGGAACGTGGCACTGGCACTACATTGGAACCAGTCAGTACAATGATAGTAGAGGAGAGAAGCACTGGTGTACCACCAACACTATCCCCTGGTGTGACTGTTACACCTGAAGTCACTACTAAGACAAAAACAGAGGAACCAGGCACTGATACTACATTAGAACCAGTCAGTACAATAACAGCAGAGAAGAGAAGTACGGGTACAACTTCAACACAACCCCCTGGCATGACTATGACATACAGTTCAACTTCTGAAATTACTTTAGGTGAAGTTACCACTAAGGCGAAAACAGTAGAACCAAGCACTGATACTACATTGGAACCAGTTAGTACAATGACAGCAGAGGAGAGAAGCACTGGTTCACCTCCAACACAATCCCCTGGTGTGACTGTGACACCTGAAGTCACCACTAAGGCAAAAACAGAGGAACCAGGCACTGATACTACATTGGAACCAGTGAGTACAATGACAACAGAGAAGAGAAGCACTGGTGTACCACCAACACTATCCCCTGGTGTGACTGTTACACCTGAAGTCACTACTAAGACAAAAACAGAGGAACCAGGTACTGATACTACATTAGAACCAGTCAGTACAATAACAGCAGAGAAGAGAAGCACGGGTACAACTCCAACACAACCCCCTGGCATGACTATGACATACAGTCCAACTTCTGAAATTTCTTCGCCTGAATTAACCACTAAGGCAAAAACAGTAGAAGCAGGCATTGATACTACATTGGAACCAACCAGTACAATGAAGGCAGAGGAGAGAAGCACTGGTTCACCTCCAACACAATCCCCTAGTGGGACTGTGACACCTGACGTTACAACTAAGACGAAAACAGAGGAACCAGGCACTGATACTACATTGGAACCAGCTAGTACAATGACAGCACAGGAGAGAAGCACTGGTTCACCTCCAACACAATCCCCTGGTGTGACTGTGACACCTAAAGTTACCACTAAGGCAAAAACAGAGGAACCAGGCACTGATACTACATTGGAACCAGCCAGTACAATGACAGCAGAGAGAAGCACTGGTTCACCTCAAACACAATCCGTTGGTGCGTCTGTGACACCTGAAGTTACCACTAAGGCAAAAACAGTAGAACCTGGCACTGATACTGCATTGGAACCAGCCAGTACAATGACAGCAGAGAGAAGCGCTGGTACACCTCCGACACAATCCCCTGGTGTGACTGTGACATCTGAAGTTACCACTAAGACAAAAACAGAGGAACCAGGCATTGACACTACATTGGTACCAGTGAGTACAATAACAGCTAAGTGGAGAAGCACGGGTACAACTCCAACACAACCCCCTGGTGTGACTATGACATACGGTTCAACCTCTGAAATTTCTTCGCTTGAAGTTACTACTAAAGCAAAAACAGAGGAACCAGGCACTGGAACTACATTGGAACCACCCAGTACAATGATAGTAGAGGAGAAAAGCACTGCTGCACCTCCAACACAATCCGTTGGTGCGTCTGTGACACCTGAAGTTACCACTAAGGCAAAAACAGAGGAACCAGGCACTGATACTACATTGGAACCAGCTAGTACAATGACAGCACAGGAGAGAAGCACTGGTTCACCTCCAACACAATCCCCTGTGTGACTGTGACACCTAAAGTTACCACT
>NW_003114407.1:0-20427 GCF_000003605.2 Saccoglossus kowalevskii | reverse complement strand
TCAGGTTCAGTGTAACTTTTTAGTTGTGTTTGCATGTCTCCCATTTCACTGTCAGGTTCAGTGTAACATCTCAGTAGTGTTTGCATGTCTTGCACATCACTGTCAGATTCAGTGTAGTTTCTCAGTAGTGTTTGCATGTCTCCCATGTCACTGTCAGGTTCAGTGTAACTTCTCAGTAGTGTTTGCAGGTCTTGCACATCACTGTCAGATTCAGTGTAGTTTCTCAGTAGTATTCGCTTGTCTCCCATGTCACTGTCAGGTTAAGTGTAACATCTCAGTAGTGTTTGCATGTCTCCCATGTCACTGTCAGATTCAGTGTAGTTTCTCAGTAGTATTCGCTTGTCTCCCATGTCACTGTCTGGTTCAGTGTAACTTCTCAGTTGTGTTTGCATGTTTCCCATGTCACTGTCAGTTTCAGTGTAGTTTCTCAGTAGTATTCGCTTGTCTCCCATGTCACTGTAAGGTTCAGTGTAACTTCTCAGTAGTGTTTTCATGTCTTGCACATCACTGTCAGATTCAGTGTAGTTTCTCAGTAGTGTTTGCATGTCTCCCATGTCATTGTCAGGTTCAGTGTAACTTCTCAGTAGTGTTTGCATGTCTTGCACATCACTGTCAGTTTCAGTGTAGTTTCTCAGTAGTATTCGCTTGTCTCCCATGTCACTGTCAGGTTCAGTGTGACTTCTCAGTAGTGTTTGCATGTCTTGCACATCACTGTCAGTTTCAGTGCAGTTTCTCAGTAGTATTCGCTTGTCTCCCATGTCACTGTCAGGTTCAGTGTAACTTCTGAGTTGTGTTTGCATGTCTCCCATGTCACTGTCAGATTCAGTGTAGATTCTCAGTAGTATTCACTTGTCTCCCATGACACTGTCAGGTTCACTGTAAATTCTCAGTAGTATTCGCTAGTCTCCCATGTCACTGTCAGATTCACTGTAAATTCTCTGTAGTATTCGCTTGTCTCCCATGTCACTGTCAGGTTCACTGTAAATTCTCAGTAGTATTCGCTTGTCTCCCATGTCAATGTAAGATTCAGTGTAACTTCTCAGTAGTATTCGCATGTCTCCCATGTCACTGTCAGGTTCAGTGTAGTTTCTCAGTAGTGTTTGCATGTCTCCCATGTCACTGTCAGGTTCAGTGTAACTTCTCAGTAGTGTTTGCATGTCTTGCACATCACTGTCAGATTCAGTGTAGTTTCTCAGTTGTGTTTGCATGTCTTGCACATCACTGTCAGATTCAGTGTAGTTTCTCAGTAGTATTCGCTTGTCTCCCATGTCACTGTCAGGTTAAGTGTAACATCTCAGTTGTGTTTGCATGTCTCCCACTGTCAGACTCAGTGTAGTTTCTCAGTAGTATTCGCTTGTCTCCCATGTCACTGTCAGGTTCAGTGTAACTTCTCAGTAGTGTTTGCATGTCTTGCACATCACTGTCAGATTCAGTGTAGTTTCTCAGTAGTGTTTGCATGTCTCCCATATCACTGTCAGGTTCAGTGTAACTTCTCAGTAGTGTTTGCATGTCTTGCACATCACTGTCAGTTTCAGTGTAGTTTCTCAGTAGTATTCGCTTGTCTCCCATGTCACTGTCAGGTTCAGTGTAACTTCTCAGTAGTGTTTGCATGTCTCCCATGTCACTGTCAGATTCAGTGTAGTTTCTCAGTAGTATTCGCTTGTCTCCCATGTCACTGTCAGGTTCAGTGTAACTTTTCAGTTGTGTTTGCATGTCTCCCATGTCACTGTCAGATTCAGTGTAGTTTCTCAGTAGTATTCACTTGTCTCCCATGTCACTGTCAGGTTCACTGTAAATTATCAGTAGTATTCGCTTGTCTCCCATGTCACTGTCAGGTTCACTGTAAATTCTCAGTAGTATTCGCTTGTCTCCCATGTCACTGTCAGATTCAGTGTAACTTCTCAGTAGTATTCGCATGTCTCCCATGTCACTGTCAGTTCAGTGTAACTTCTCAGTTGTGTTTGCATGTCTCCCATGTCACTGTCAGATTCAGTGTAGTTTCTCAGTAGTATTCACTTGTCTCCCATGTCACTGATAGGTTCACTGTAAATTCTCAGTAGTATTCGCTTGTCTCGCATGTCACTGTCAGATTCAGTGTAACTTCTCAGTAGTATTCGCTTGTCTCCCATGTCACTGTCAGGTTCAGTGTAACTTCTCAGTAGTGTTGCATGTCTGCACATCACTGTCAGATTCAGTGTAGTTTCTCAGTTGTGTTTGCATGTCTCCCCATGTCACTGTCAGGTTCAGTGTAACTTCTCAGTAGTGTTTGCATGTCTTGCACATCACTGTCAGTTTCAGTGTAGTTTCTCAGTAGTATTCGCTTGTCTCCCATGACACTGTCAGGTTCAGTGTAACTTCTGAGTTGTGTTTGTATGTCTCCCATGTCACTGTCAGGTTCACTGTAAATTCTCAGTAGTATTCGCTTGTCTCCCATGTCACTGTCAGGTACACTGTAAATTCTAAGTAGTATTCGTTTGTCTCCCATGTCACTGTAAGATTCAGTGTAACTTCTCAGTAGTATTCGCTTGTCTCCCATGTCACTGTCAGGTTCAGTGTAACTTCTTAGTTGTGTTTGAATGTCTCCCATGTCACTGTCAGGTTCAGTGTAACTTCTCATTAGTGTTTGCATGTCTTGCACATCACTGTCAGATTCAGTGTAGTATCTCAGTATTATTCGCTTGTCTCCCATGTCACTGTCAGTTTCAGTGTAACTTCTCAGTAGTGTTTGCATGTCTCCCATGTCACTGTCAGATTCAGTGTAGTTTCTCAGTAGTATTCGCTTGTCTCCCATGTCACTGTCAGGTTAAGTGTAACTTCTCAGTAGTGTTTGCATGTCTCCCATGTCACTGTCAGATTCAGTGTAGTTTCTCAGTAGTATTCGCTTGTCTCCCATGTCACTGTCAGGTTCAGTGTAACTTCTCAGTTGTGTTTGCATGTCTCCCATGTCACTGTCAGATTCAGTGTAGTTTCTCAGTAGTATTCGCTTGTCTCCCATGTCACTGTCAGGTTCAGTGTAACTTCTCAGTAGTGTTTGCATGTCTTGCACATCACTTTCAGATTCAGTGTAGTTTCTCTGTAGTGTTTGCATGTCTCCCATGTCACTGTCAGGTTCAGTGTAACTTCTCAGTAGTGTTTGCATGTCTTGCACATCACTGTCAGATTCAGTGTAGTTTCTCAGTTGTGTTTGCATGTCTCCCATGTCACTGTCAGGTTCAGTGTAACTTCTCAGTAGTGTTTGCATGTCTTGCACATCACTGTCAGATTCAGTGTAGTTTCTCAGTTGTGTTTGCATGTCTCCCATGTCACTGTCAGGTTCAGTGTAACTTCTCAGTAGTGTTTGCATGTCTTGCACATCACTGTCAGATTCAGTGTAGTTTCTCAGTTGTGTTTGCATGTCTCCCATGTCACTGTCAGGTTCAGTGTAACTTCTCAGTTGTGTTTGCATGTCTTGCACATCACTGTCAGATTCAGTGTAGTTTCTCAGTAGTGTTTGCATGTCTCCCATGTCACTGTCAGGTTCAGTGTAACTTCTCAGTAGTGTTTGCATGTCTTGCACATCACTGTCAGATTCAGTGTAGTTTCTCAGTAGTATTCGCTGTCTCACATGTCACTGTCAGATTCAGTGTAACTTTCTCAGTTGTGTTTGCATGTCTCCCACGTCACTGTCAGATTTAGTGTAGTTTCTCAGTAGTATTCGCTTGTCTTCCATGTCACTGTCAGGTTCGGTGTAACTTCTCAGTTGTGTTTGCATGTCTTACACATCACTGTCAGATTCAGTGTAGTTTCTCAGTTGTATTTGCATGTCTCCCATGTCACTGTCAGGTTCAGTGTAACTTCTCAGTAGTGTTTGCATGTCTTGCACATCACTGTCAGATTCAGTGTAGTTTCTCAGTAGTATTTGCATGTCCCCCATGTCACTGTCAGGTTCAGTGTAACTTCTGAGTAGTGTTTGCATGTCTTGCACATCACTGTCAGATTCAGTGTAGTTTCTCAGTAGTATTCGCTTGTCTCCCATGTCACTGTCAGGTTAAGTGTAACTTCTCAGTAGTGTTTGCATGTCTCCCATGTCACTGTCAGATTCAATGCAGTTTCTCAGTAGTATTCGCTTGTCTCCCATGTCACTGTCAGGTTCATTGTAACGTCTCAGTTGTGTTTGCATGTCTCCCATGTCACTGTCAGATTCAGTGTAGTTTCTCAGTAGTATTCGCTTGTCTCCCATGTCACTGTCAGGTTCAGTGTAACTTCTTAGTAGTGTTTGCATGTCTTGCACATCACTTTCAGATTCAGTGTAGTTTCTCAGTAGTGTTTGCATGTCTCCCATGTCACTGTCAGGTTCAGTGTAACTTCTCAGTAGTGTTTGCATGTCTTGCACATCACTGTCAGATTCAGTGTAGTTTCTCAGTAGTGTATGCATGTCTCCCATGTCACTGTCAGGTTCAGTGTAACTTCTCAGTAGTGTTTGCATGTCTTGCACATCACTGTCAGTTTCAGTGTAGTTTCTCAGTAGTATTCGCTTGTCCCCCATGTCACTGTCAGGTTCAGTGTAACTTCTCAGTAGTGTTTGCATGTCTCCCATGTCACTGTCAGATTCAGTGTAGTTTCTCAGTAGTATTCGCTTGTCTCCCATGTCACTGTCAGGTTCAGTGTAACTTCTCACTAGTGTTTGCATGTCTTGCACATCACTGTCAGTTTCAGTGTAGTTTCTCAGTAGTATTCGCTTGTCTACCATGTCACTGTCAGGTTCAGTGTAACTTCTGAGTTGTGTTTGCATGTCTCCCATGTCACTGTCAGATTCAGTGTAGTTTCTCAGTAGTATTCACTTGTCTCCCATGTCACTGTCAGGTTCACTGTAAATTCTCAGTAGTATTCGCTTGTCACCCATGTCACTGTCAGGTTCACTGTAAATTCTCAGTAGTATTCGCTTGTCTTCCATGTCACTGTCAGGTTCACTGTAAACTCTCAGTAGTATTCGCTTGTCTCCCATGTCAATGTAAGATTCAGTGTAACTTCTCAGTAGTATTCGCATTTCTCCCATGTCACTGTCAGGTTCAGTGTAACTTCTCAGTAGTGTTTGCATGTCTTGCACATCACTGTCAGATTCAGTGTAGTTTCTCATTAGTATTCGCTTGTCTCCCATGTCACTGTCAGGTTAAGTGTAACATCTCAGTAGTGTTTGCATGTCTCCCATGTCACTGTCAGATTCAGTGTAGTTTCTCAGTAGTATTCGCTTGTCTCCCATGTCACTGTCTGGTTCAGTGTAACTTCTCAGTTGTGTTTGCATGTTTCCCATGTCACTGTCAGATTCAGTGTAGCTTCTCAGTAGTATTCGCTTGTCTCCCATGTCACTGTCAGGTTCAGTGTAACTTCTCAGTAGTGTTTGCATGTCTTGCACATCACTGTCAGATTCAGTGTAGTTTCTCAGTAGTGTTTGCATGTCTCCCATGTCACTGTCAGGTTCAGTGTAACTTCTCAGTAGTGTTTGCATGTCTTGCACATCACTGTCAGTTTCAGTGTAGTTTCTCAGTAGTATTCGCTTGTCCCCCATGTCACTGTCAGGTTCAGTGTAACTTCTCAGTAGTGTTTGCATGTCTCCCATGTCACTGTCAGATTCAGTGTAGTTTCTCAGTAGTATTCGCTTGTCTCCCATGTCACTGTCAGGTTCAGTGTAACTTCTCAGTAGTGTTTGCATGTCTTGCACATCACTGTCAATTTCAGTGTTGTTTCTCAGTAGTATTCGCTTGTCTACCATGTCACTGTCAGGTTCAGTGTAACTGCTGAGTTGTGTTTGCATGTCTCCCATGTCACTGTCAGATTCAGTGTAGTTTCTCAGTAGTATTCACTTGTCTCCCATGTCACTGTCAGGTTCACTGTAAATTCTCAGTAGTATTCGCTTGTCTCCCATGTCACTGTCAGGTTCACTGTAAATTCTCTGTAGTATTCGCTTGTCTCCCATGTCACTGTCAGGTTCACTGTAAATTCTCAGTAGTATTTGCTTGTCTCCCATGTCATTGTAAGATTCAGTGTAACTTCTCAGTAGTATTCGCTTGTCTACCATGTCACTGTCAGGTTCAGTGTAACTTCTGAGTTGTGTTTGCATGTCTCCCATGTCACTGTCAGATTCAGTGTAGTTTCTCAGTAGTATTCACTTGTCTCCCATGTCACTGTCCGGTTAAGTGTAACATCTCAGTAGTGTTTGCATGTCTCCCATGTCACTGTCAGATTCAGTGTAGTTTCTCAGTAGTATTCGCTTGTCTCCCCATGTCACTGTCAGATCAGTGTAACTTCTCAGATTGTGTTTGCATGTCTCCCATGTCACTGTCAGATTCAGTGTAGTTTCTCAGTAGTATTCGCTTGTCTCCCATGTCACTGTCAGGTTCAGTGTAACTTCTCAGTAGTGTTTGCATGTCTTGCACATCACTTCAGATTCAGTGTAGTTTCTCTGTAGTGTTTGCATGTCTCCCATGTCACTGTCAGGTTCAGTGTAACTTCTCAGTAGTGTTTGCATGTCTTGCACATCACTGTCAGATTCAGTGTAGTTTCTCAGTTGTGTTTGCATGTCTCCCATGTCACTGTCAGGTTCAGTGTAACTTCTCAGTAGTGTTTGCATGTCTTGCACATCACTGTCAGATTCAGTGTAGTTTCTCAGTTGTGTTTGCATGTCTCCCATGTCACTGTCAGGTTCAGTGTAACTTCTCAGTAGTGTTTGCATGTCTTGCACATCACTGTCAGATTCAGTGTAGTTTCTCAGTAGTGTTTGCATGTCTCCCATGTCACTGTCAGGTTCACTGTAAATTCTCAGTAGTATTCGCTTGTCTCCCATGTCACTGTCAGGTACACTGTAAATTCTAAGTAGTATTCGTTTGTCTCCCATGTCACTGTAAGATTCAGTGTAACTTCTCAGTAGTATTCGCTTGTCTCCCATGTCACTGTCAGGTTCAGTGTAACTTCTTAGTTGTGTTTGAATGTCTCCCATGTCACTGTCAGGTTCAGTGTAACTTCTCAGTAGTGTTTGCATGTCTTGCACATCACTGTCAGATTCAGTGTAGTATCTCAGTATTATTCGCTTGTCTCCCATGTCACTGTCAGTTTCAGTGTAACTTCTCAGTAGTGTTTGCATGTCTCCCATGTCACTGTCAGATTCAGTGTAGTTTCTCAGTAGTATTCGCTTGTCTCCCATGTCACTGTCAGGTTCAGTGTAACTTCTCAGTAGTGTTTGCATGTCTTACACATCACTGTCAGATTCAGTGTAGTTTCTCAGTTGTTTTTGCATGTCTCCCATGTCACTGTCAGGTTCAGTGTAACTTCTCAGTAGTGTTTGCATGTCTTGCACATCACTGTCAGATTCAGTGTAGTTTCTCAGTAGTATTCGCTTGTCTCCCAGGTCACTGTCAGGTTAAGTGTAACTTCTCAGTAGTGTTTGCATGTCTCCCATGTCACTGTCAGATTCAGTGTAGTTTCTCAGTAGTATTCGCTTGTCTCCCATGGCACTGTCAGGTTAAGTGTAACTTCTCAGTAGTGTTTGCATGTCTCCCATGTCACTGTCAGATTCAGTGTAGTTTCTCAGTAGTATTCGCTTGTCTCCCATGTCACTGTCAGGTTCAGTGTAACTTCTCAGTAGTGTTTGCATGTCTTACACATCACTGTCAGATTCAGTGTAGTTTCTCAGTTGTGTTTGCATGTCTCCCATGTCACTGTCAGGTTCAGTGTAACTTCTCAGTAGTGTTTGCATGTCTTGCACATCACTGTCAGATTCAGTGTAGTTTCTCAGTAGTATTTGCATGTCTCCCATGTCACTGTCAGGTTCAGTGTAACTTCTCAGTAGTGTTTGCATGTCTTGCACATCACTGTCAGATTCAGTGTAGTTTCTCAGTAGTATTCGCTTGTCTCCCATGTCACTGTCAGGTTAAGTGTAACTTCTCAGTAGTGTTTGCATGTCTCCCATGTCACTGTCAGATTCAGTGTAGTTTCTCAGTAGTATTCGCTTGTCTCCCATGTCACTGTCAGGTTCAGTGTAACTTCTCTGTAGTGTTTGCATGTCTTGCACATCACTGTCAGTTTCAGTGTAGTTTCTCAGTAGTATTCGCTTGTCTCCCATGTCACTGTCAGGTTCAGTGTAACTTCTCATTTGTGTTTGCATGTCTCCCATGTCACTGTCAGATTCAGTGTAGTTTCTCAGTAGTATTCACTTGTCTCCCATGTCACTGTCAGGTTCACTGTAAATTCTCAGTAGTATTCGCTTGTCTCCCATGTCACTGTCAGGTTCACTGTAAATTCTCAGTAGTATTCGCTTGTCTCCCATGTCACTGTAAGATTCAGTGTAACTTCTCAGTAGTATTCGCATGTCTCCCATGTCACTGTCAGGTTCAGTGTAACTTCTTAGTTGTGTTTGAATGTCTCCCATGTCACTGTCAGGTTCAGTGTAACTTCTCAGTAGTGTTTGCATGTCTTGCACATCACTGTCAGATTCAGTGTAGTTTCTCAGTATTATTCGCTTGTCTCCCATGTCACTGTCAGTTTCAGTGTAACTTCTCAGTAGTGTTTGCATGTCTCCCATGTCACTGTCAGATTCAGTGTAGTTTCTCAGTAGTATTCGCTTGTCTCCCAAGTCACTGTCAGGTTCAGTGTAACTTCTCAGTAGTGTTTGCATGTCTTACACATCACTGTCAGATTCAGTGTAGTTTCTCAGTTGTGTTTGCGTGTCTCCCATGTCACTGTCAGGTTCAGTGTTACTTATCAGTAGTGTTTGCATGTCTTGCACATCACTGTCAGATTCAGTGTAGTTTCTCAGTAGTGTTTGCATGTCTCCCATGTCACTGTCAGGTTCAGTGTAACTTCTCAGTAGTGTTTGCATGTCTTGAACATCACTGTCAGATTCAGTGTAGTTTCTCAGTAGTATTTGCTTGTCTCCCATGTCACTGTCAGGTTAAGTGTGACTTCTCAGTAGTGTTTGCATGTCTCCCATGTCACTGTCAGATTCAGTGTAGTTTCTCAGTAGTATTCGCTTGTCCCCCATGTCACTGTCAGGTTCAGTGTAACTTCTCAGTTGTGTTTGCATGTCTCCCATGTCCCTGTCAGATTCAGTGTAGTTTCTCAGTAGTATTCGCTTGTCTCCCATGTCACTGTCAGGTTAAGTGTAACTTCTCAGTAGTGTTTGCATGTCTTGCACATCACTGTCAGATTCAGTGTAGTTTCTCAGTAGTGTTTGTATGTCTCCCATGTCACTGTCAGGTTCAGTGTAACTTCTCAGTAGTGTTTGCATGTCTTGCACAACACTGTCAGATTCAGTGTAGTTTCTCAGTAGTGTTTCGCTTGTCTCCCATGTCACTGTCAGGTTCACTGTAAATTCTCTGTAGTATTCGCTTGTCTCCCATGTCACTGTCAGGTTCACTGTAAATTCTCAGTAGTATTCGCTTGTCTCCCATGTCAATGTAAGATTCAGTGTAACTTCTCAGTAGTATTCGCATGTCTCCCATGTCACTGTCAGGTTCAGTGTAACTTCTTAGTTGTGTTTGCATGTCTCCCATTTCACAGTCAGGTTCAGTGTAACATCTCTGTAGTGTTTGCTTGTCTCCCATGTCACTGTCAGATTCAGTGTAGTTTCTCAGTAGTATTCGCTTGTCTCCCATGTCACTGTCAGGTTCACTGTAAATTCTCAGTAGTATTCGCTTGTCTCCCATGTCAATGTAAGATTCAGTGTAACTTCTCAGTAGTATTCGCATGTCTCCCATGTCACTGTCAGGTTCAGTGTAACTTCTTAGTTGTGTTTGCATGTCTCCCATTTCACTGTCAGGTTCAGTGTAACATCTCATTAGTGTTTGCATGTCTTGCACATCACTGTCAGATTCAGTGTAGTTTCTCAGTAGTGTTTGCATGTCTCCCATGTCACTGTCAGGTTCAGTGTAACTTCTCAGTAGTGTTTGCATGTCTTGCACATCACTGTCAGATTCAGTGTAGTTTCTCATTAGTATTCGCTTGTCTCCCATGTCACTGTCAGGTTAAGTGTAACATCTCAGTAGTGTTTGCATGTCTCCCATGTCACTGTCAGATTCAGTGTAGTTTCTCAGTAGTATTCGCTTGTCTCCCATGTCACTGTCTGGTTCAGTGTAACTTCTCAGTTGTGTTTGCATGTTTCCCATGTCACTGTCAGATTCAGTGTAGTTTCTCAGTAGTATTCGCTTGTCTCCCATGTCACTGTCAGGTTCAGTGTAACTTCTCAGTTGTGTTTGCAAGTTTTGCACATCACTGTCAGATTCAGTGTAGTTTCTCAGTAGTGTTTGCATGTCTCCCATGTCACTGTCAGGTTCAGTGTAACTTCTCAGTAGTGTTTGCATGTCTTGCACATCACTGTCAGTTTCAGTGTAGTTTCTCAGTAGTATTCGCTTGTCCCCCATGTCACTGTCAGGTTCAGTGTAACTTCTCAGTAGTGTTTGCATGTCTCCCATGTCACTGTCAGATTCAGTGTAGTTTCTCAGTAGTATTCGCTTGTCTCCCATGTCACTGTCAGGTTCAGTGTAACTTCTCAGTAGTGTTTTCATGTCTTGCACATCACTGTCAGATTCAGTGTAGTTTCTCAGTAGTGTTTGCATGTCTCCCATGTCATTGTCAGGTTCAGTGTAACTTCTCAGTAGTGTTTGCATGTCTTGCACATCACTGTCAGTTTCAGTGTAGTTTCTCAGTAGTATTCGCTTGTCTCCCATGTCACTGTCAGGTTAAGTGTAACATCTCAGTAGTGTTTGCATGTCTCCCATATCACTGTCAGATTCAGTATAGTTTCTCAGTAGTATTCGCTTGTCTCCCATGTCACTGTCTGGTTCAGTGTAACTTCTCAGTTGTGTTTGCATGTTTCCCATGTCACTGTCAGATTCAGTGTAGTTTCTCAGTAGTATTCGCTTGTCTCCCATGTCACTGTCAGGTG
This sequence comes from Saccoglossus kowalevskii, assembly GCF_000003605.2. Taxonomy (NCBI): domain Eukaryota; kingdom Metazoa; phylum Hemichordata; class Enteropneusta; family Harrimaniidae; genus Saccoglossus; species Saccoglossus kowalevskii. The sequence goes on along the minus strand of NW_003114407.1, from coordinate 9,512 downwards.
CAGTGTAACTTCTCAGTAGTGTTTGCATGTGTTGCACATCACTGTCAGATTCAGTGTAGTTTCTCAGTAGTGTTTGCATGTCTCCCATGTCACTGTCAGGTTCAGTGTAACTTCTCAGTAGTGTTTGCATGTCTTGCACATCACTGTCAGTTTCAGTGTAGTTTCTCAGTAGTATTCGCTTGTCTCCCATGTCACTGTCAGGTTCAGTGTAACTTCTCAGTAGTGTTTGCATGTCTCCCATGTCACTGTCAGATTCAGTGTAGTTTCTCAGTAGTATTCGCTTGTCTCCCATGTCACTGTCCGGTTCAGTGTAACTTCTCAGTAGTGTTTGCATGTCTTGCACATCACTGTCAGTTTCAGTGTAGTTTCTCAGTAGTATTCGCTTGTCTCCCATGTCACTGTCAGATTCAGTGTAGTTTCTCAGTAGTATTCACTTGTCTCCCATGTCACTGTCAAGTTCACTGTAAATTCTCAGTAGTATTCGCTTGTCTCCCATGTCACTGTCAGGTTCACTGTAAATTCTCTGTAGTATTCGCTTGTCCCCCATGTCACTGTCAGGTTCACTGTAAATTCTCAGTAGTATTCGCTTGTCTCCCATGTCAATGTAAGATTCAGTGTAACTTCTCAGTAGTATTCGCATGTCTCCCATGTCACTGTCAGGTTCAGTGTAACTTCTTAGTTGTGTTTGCATGTCTCCCATTTCACTGTCAGGTTCAGTGTAACATCTCAGTAGTGTTTGCATGTCTTGCACATCACTGTCAGATTCAGTGTAGTTTCTCAGTAGTGTTTGCGTGTCTCCCATGTCACTGTCAGGTTCAGTGTAACTTCTCAGTAGTGTTTGCATGTCTTGCACATCACTGTCAGATTCAGTGTAGTTTCTCAGTAGTATTCGTTTGTCTCCCATGTCACTGCCAGGTTAAGTGTAACATCTCAGTAGTGTTTGCATGTCTCCCGTGTCACTGTCAGATTCAGTGTAGTTTCTCAGTAGTATTCGCTTGTCTCCCATGTCACTGTCTGGTTCAGTGTAACTTCTCAGTTGTGTTTGCATGTTTCCCATGTCACTGTCAGATTCAGTGTAGTTTCTCAGTAGTATTCGCTTGTCTCCCATGTCACTGTCTGGTTCAGTGTACTTTCTCAGTAGTATTCGCTTGTCTCCCATGTCACTGTCAGGTTCAGTGTAACTTCTCAGTAGTGTTTGCATGTCTTGCACATCACTGTCAGATTCAGTGTAGTTTCTCAGTAGTGTTTGCATGTCTCCAATGTCACTGTCAGGTTCAGTGTAACTTCTCAGTAGTGTTTGCATGTCTCCCATGTCAATGTCAGTTTCAGTGTAGTTTATCAGTAGTATTCACTTGTCTCCCATGTCACTGTCAGGTTCACTGTAAATTCTCAGTAGTATTCGCTAGTCTCCCATGTCACTGTCAGATTCACTGTAAATTCTCTGTAGTATTCGCTTGTCTCCCATGTCACTGTCAGGTTCACTGTAAATTCTCAGTAGTATTCGCTTGTCTCCCATGTCAATGTAAGATTCAGTGTAACTTCTCAGTAGTATTCGCATGTCTCCCATGTCACTGTCAGGTTCAGTGTAGTTTCTCAGTAGTGTTTGCATGTCTCCCATGTCACTGTCAGGTTCAGTGTAACTTCTCAGTAGTGTTTGCATGTCTTGCACATCACTGTCAGATTCAGTGTAGTTTCTCAGTAGTATTCGCTTGTCTCCCATGTCACTGTCAGGTTAAGTGTAACATCTCAGTTGTGTTTGCATGTCTCCCACTGTCAGACTCAGTGTAATTTCTCAGTAGTATTCGCTTGTCTCCCATGTCACTGTCAGGTTCAGTGAAACTTCTCAGTAGTGTTTTCATGTCTTGCACATCACTGTCAGATTCAGTGTAGTTTCTCAGTAGTGTTTGCATGTCTCCCATATCACTGTCAGGTTCAGTGTAACTTCTCAGTAGTGTTTGCATGTCTTGCACATCACTGTCAGTTTCAGTGTAGTTTCTCAGTAGTATTCGCTTGTCTCCCATGTCACTGTCAGGTTCAGTGTAACTTCTCAGTAGTGTTTGCATGTCTCCCATGTCACTGTCAGATTCAGTGTAGTTTCTCAGTAGTATTCACTTGTCTCCCATGTCACTGTCAGGTTCAGTGTAACTTCTCAGTAGTGTTTGCATGTCTCCCATGTCACTGTCAGATTCAGTGTAAATTCTCAGTAGTATTCGCTTGTCTCCCATATCACTGTCAGGTTCAGTGTAACTTCTCAGTAGTGTTTGCATGTCTTGCACATCACTGTCAGATTCAGTGTAGTTTCTCAGTAGTATTCGCTTGTCTCCCATCTCACTGTCAGGTTAAGTGTAACTTCTCAGTAGTGTTTGCATGTCTCCCATGTCACTGTCAGATTCAGTGTAGTTTCTCAGTAGTATTCGCTTGTCTCCCATGTCACTGTCAGGTTCAGTGTAACTTCTCAGTAGTGTTTGCATGTCTTGCACATCACTTTCAGATTCAGTTTAGTTTCTCTGTAGTGTTTGCATGTCTCCCATGTCACTGTCAGGTTCAGTGTAACTTCTCAGTAGTGTTTGCATGTCTTGCACATCACTGTCAGTTTCAGTGTAGTTTTCAGTAGTATTCGCTGGTCTCCCATGTCACTGTCAGGTTCAGTGTAACTTCTCAGTAGTGTTTGCATGTCTCCCATGTCACTGTCAGATTCAGTGTAGTTTCTCAGTAGTATTCACTTGTCTCCCATGTCACTGTCAGGTTCACTGTAAATTCTCAGTAGTATTCGCTTGTCTCCCATGTCACTGTCAGGTTCACTGTAAATTCTCAGTAGTATTCGCTTGTCTCCCATGTCACTGTCAGGTACACTGTAAATTCTAAGTAGTATTCGTTTGTCTCCCATGTCACTGTCAGGTTCAGTGTAACTTCTTAGTTGTGTTTGAATGTCTCCCATGTCACTGTCAGGTTCAGTGTAACTTCTCAGTAGTGTTTGCATGTCTTGCACATCACTGTCAGATTCAGTGTAGTTTCTCAGTATTATTCGCTTGTCTCCCATGTCACTGTCAGTTTCAGTGTAACTTCTCAGTAGTGTTTGCATGTCTCCCATGTCACTGTCAGATTCAGTGTAGTTTCTCAGTAGTATTCGCTTGTCTCCCATGTCACTGTCAGGTTCAGTGTAACTTCTCAGTAGTGTTTGCATGTCTTACACATCACTGTCAGATTCAGTGTAGTTTCTCAGTTGTGTTTGCATGTCTCCCATGTCACTGTCAGGTTCAGTTTAACTTCTCAGTAGTGTTTGCATGTCTTGCACATCACTGTCAGATTCAGTGTAGTTTCTCAGTAGTATTCGCTTGTCTCCCATCTCACTGTCAGGTTAAGTGTAACTTCTCAGTAGTGTTTGCATGTCTCCCATGTCACTGTCAGATTCAGTGTAGTTTCTCAGTAGTATTCGCTTGTCTCCCATGTCACTGTCAGGTTCAGTGTAACTTCTCAGTAGTGTTTGCATGTCTTACACATCACTGTCAGATTCAGTGTAGTTTCTCAGTTGTGTTTGCATGTCTCCCATGTCACTGTCAGGTTCAGTGTAACTTCTCAGTAGTGTTTGCATGTCTTGCACATCACTGTCAGATTCAGTGTAGTTTCTCAGTAGTATTTGCATGTCTCCCATGTCACTGTCAGGTTCAGTGTAACTTCTCAGTAGTGTTTGCATGTCTTGCACATCACTGTCAGATTCAGTGTAGTTTCTCAGTAGTATTCGCTTGTCTCCCATGTCACTGTCAGATTCAGTGTAGTTTCTCAGTAGTATTCGCTTGTCTCCCATGTCACTGTCAGGTTCAGTGTAACTTCTCAGTAGTGTTTGCATGTCTTGCACATCACTGTCAGTTTCAGTGTAGTTTCTCAGTAGTATTCGCTTGTCTCCCATGTCACTGTCAGGTTCAGTGTAACTTCTCAGTTGTGTTTGCATGTCTCCCATGTCACTGTCAGATTCAGTGTAGTTTCTCAGTAGTATTCACTTGTCTCCCATGTCACTGTCAGGTTCACTGTAAATTCTCAGTAGTATTCGCTTGTCTCCCATGTCACTGTCAGGTTCACTGTAAATTCTCAGTAGTATTCGCTTGTCTCCCATATCACTGTAAGATTCAGTGTAACTTCTCAGTAGTATTTGCATGTCTCCCATGTCACTGTCAGGTTCAGTGTAACTTCTTAGTTGTGTTTGAATGTCTCCCATGTCACTGTCAGGTTCAGTGTAACTTCTCAGTAGTGTTTGCATGTCTTGCACATCACTGTCAGATTCAGTGTAGTTTCTCAGTATTATTCGCTTGTCTCCCATGTCACTGTCAGTTTCAGTGTAACTTCTCAGTAGTGTTTGCATGTCTCCCATGTCACTGTCAGATTCAGTGTAGTTTCTCAGTAGTATTCGCTTGTCTCCCATGTCACTGTCAGGTTCAGTGTAACTTCTCAGTAGTGTTTGCATGTCTTACACATCACTGTCAGATTCAGTGTAGTTTCTCAGTTGTGTTTGCATGTCTCCCATGTCACTGTCAGGTTCAGTGTAACTTATCAGTAGTGTTTGCATGTCTTGCACATCACTGTCAGATTCAGTGTAGTTTCTCAGTAGTGTTTGCATGTCTCCCATGTCACTGTCAGGTTCAGTGTAAACATCTCTGTAGTGTTTGCATGTCTTGAACATCACTGTCAGATTCAGTGTAGTTTCTCAGTAGTATTTGCTTGTCTCCCATGTCACTGTCAGGTTAAGTGTGACTTCTCAGTAGTGTTTGCATGTCTTGCACATCACTGTCAGATTCAGTGTAGTTTCTCAGTAGTGTTCGCTTGTCTCCCATGTCACTGTCAGGTTCAGTGTAACTTATCAGTAGTGTTTGCATGTCTCCCATGTCACTGTCAGATTCAGTGTAGTTTCTCAGTTGTGTTTGCATGTCTCCCATGTCACTGTTAGGTTCAGTGTAACTTCTCAGTAGTGTTTGCATGTCTTGCACATCACTGTCAGATTCAGTGTAGTTTCTCAGTATTATTCGCTTGTCTCCCATGTCACTGTCAGTTTCAGTGTAACTTCTCAGTAGTGTTTGCATGTCTCCCATGTCACTGTCAGATTCAGTGTAGTTTCTCAGTAGTATTCGCTTGTCTCCCATGTCACCGTCAGGTTCAGTGTAACTTCTCAGTAGTGTTTTCATGTCTTACACATCACTGTCAGATTCAGTGTAGTTTCTCAGTAGTGTTTGCATGTCTCCCATGTCACTGTCAGGTTCAGTGTAACTTCTCAGTAGTGTTTGCATGTCATGCACATCACTGTCAGTTTCAGTGTAGTTTCTCAGTAGTATTCGCTTGTCTCCCATGTCACTGTCAGGTTCAGTGTAACTTCTCAGTAGTGTTTGCATGTCTCCCATGTCACTGTCAGATTCAGTGTAGTTTCTCAGTAGTATTTGCATGTCTCCCATGTCACTGTCAGGTTCAGTGTAACTTCTCAGTAGTGTTTGCATATCTTGCACATCACTGTCAGATTCAGTGTAGTTTCTCAGTAGTATTCGCTTGTCTCCCATGTCACTGTCAGGTTAAGTGTGACTTCTCAGTAGTGTTTGCATGTCTCCCATGTCACTGTCAGATTCAGTGTAGTTTCTCAGTAGTATTCGCTTGTCTCCCATGTCACTGTCAGGTTCAGTGTAACTTCTCAGTAGTGTTTGCATGTCTTGCACATCACTGTCAGATTCAGTGTAGTTTCTCAGTAGTGTTTGCATGTCTCCCATGTCACTGTCAGGTTCAGTGTAACTTCTCAGTAGTGTTTGCATGTCTTGCACATCACTGTCAGATTCAGTGTAGTTTCTCAGTAGTGTTCGCTTGTCTCCCATGTCACTGTCAGGTTCAGTGTAACTTATCAGTAGTGTTTGCATGTCTCCCATGTCACTGTCAGATTCAGTGTAGTTTCTCAGTTGTGTTTGCATGTTTCCCATGTCACTGTCAGGTTCAGTGTAACTTCTCAGTAGTGTTTGCATGTCTTGCACATCACTGTCAGATTCAGTGTAGTTTCTCAGTAGTGTTTGCATGTCTCCCATGTCACTGTCAGGTTCAGTGTAACTTCTCAGTAGTGTTTGCATGTCTTGCACATCACTGTCAGATTCAGTGTAGTTTCTCAGTAGTATTCGCTTGTCTCCCATGTCACTGTCAGGTTAAGTGTGTCTTCTCAGTAGTGTTTGCATGTCTCCCATGTCACTGTCAGATTCAGTGTAGTTTCTCAGTTGTGTTTGCATGTCTCCCATGTCACTGTCAGGTTCAGTGTAACTTCTCAGTAGTGTTTGCATGTCTTGCACATCACTGTCAGTTTCAGTGTAGTTTCTCAGTAGTATTCGCTTGTCTCCCATGTCACTGTCACGTTCAGTGTAACTTCTGAGTTGTGTTTGTATGTCTCCCATGTCACTGTCAGATTCAGTGTAGTTTCTCAGTAGTATTCACTTGTCTCCCATGTCACTGTCAGGTTCACTGTAAATTCTCTGTAGTATTCGCTTGTCTCCCATGTCACTGTCAGGTTCACTGTAAATTCTCAGTAGTATTCGCTTGTCTCCCATGTCACTGTCAGGTTCACTGTAAATTCTCAGTAGTATTCGCTTGTCTCCCATGTCACTGTCAGGTTCACTGTAAATTCTCAGTAGTATTCGCATGTCTCCCATGCCACTGTCAGGTTCAGTGTAACTTCTTAGTTGTGTTTGCATGTCTCCCATTTCACTCTCAGGTTCAGTGTAACATCTCAGTAGTGTTTGCATGTCTTGCACATCACTGTCAGATTCAGTGTAGTTTCTCAGTAGTGTTTGCATGTCTCCCATGTCACTGTCAGGTTCAGTGTAATTTCTCAGTAGTGTTTGCATGTCTTGCACATCACTGTCAGATTCAGTGTAGTTTCTCAGTAGTATTCGCTTGTCTCCCATGTCACTGTCAGGTTAAGTGTAACATCTCAGTAGTGTTTGCATGTCTCCCATGTCACTGTCAGATTCAGTGTAGTTTCTCAGTAGTATTCGCTGCTCTCCCATGTCACTGTCAGGTTCAGTGTAACTTCTCAGTTGTGTTGGCATGTTTCCCATGTCACTGTCAGATTCAGTGTAGTTTCTCAGTAGTATTCGCTTGTCTCCCATGTCACTGTCAGGTTCAGTGTAACTTCTCAGTAGTGTTTGCATGTCTTGCACATCACTGTCAGATTCAGCATGCGCCGGTTTTAGGTAACACCAGACACCGTGCTAGTTTCGTCGAGTTCTATTTTTTTTTAAATACCTGTGACAATTATAACGAAATAACGTGCTAATAAGTGATTGTTAGTGATGTCCGGGAGTGAAGATCCAAATTTGGCTGGGAATGTCCGTGAAACAGGAAAGAAATGTCCAAGGGATATCCGCAGTCCTGTTGGTGAGTCGACAGGGATTGACAGCCATATTGATGACGTCATTAGTCCACAGATGGATGGAGCACCCCGCAAGGCACGTCGTGTAGAAAGTGACGAAGAAATTGCCATGCATACTACTAGCAGTATGGAGAGACCGAAACTGACAGATTCCGAAAAATTGGATTTAATATTATGTAGACTGGATAAAATTGAGGATAAATTCTTGAAATTAGAAGAAATAGAGAGTGAACTAGTCAATTTACGTGGAGAACAGGTGGACTTGACGAAGTCTCTAGAACACGCACATGCTGAGATTAACGACTTGAAAATGGACAAGGTTAGTAAAAGTGAAGGTAGTAAATTGAGAACCCGTCAAGATGATTTAGATGATAGGCTGCGCCGCAATAACTTAATCTTCTACAATATTCCTGAAATGGCAGAAGGACCAAATTGTGTAGAATTCATTCAAGATTTTATTAAGAATCACATGAAGCTAGACGGGAGCATACAAATTGAACGGGCCCACAGGACTCCGACTTTTACGACTAGGAGAGATAGAGTTCGTCCCATTTATGTGTCATTTCTACGTTTCCAGTCTAAGGAGAATGTACGCCGTAATGCGGCAAAGTGTTTGTCAAATAAGCCGTATAAAGGAAATAGTGTGTTTATATCAGAAGATTTCTGTGCTGCTACTCGGGCCGCTCGCAAAAATGTGTTGCCGATGCTACGGAAATTGAAAAGTGAAAAACCAGATTCGCGACCGTTTATCGCCTATCCAGCAATAATAAAGTACCGGGAAGATGGACAACTAAAAATATTTAAAGAATAAAACATTTCATAACTTTATCTGTGTAGCGAGAAAACTATTTGCGTATTTCATATCCAGCTGTACGCTGTTCTTTTCAGCACTTATTCATGCAGGTGACAACAATGGAGTTCAGCAGTTGACCAACATGCTTTGTGAACTTGATAAAGGTTGATCGGGTACAACTGGTAGTTGGAAGATTGAGATTAATATCCTTTTTCTCATTGAGTAATATTAAGTATACATATACATATATTATTTAACCGACTTTATGTTACTTTTTAGTTACACGCCTTTTCTGTTTTATTGCATACGTATTATGCCATATTTGTGCAACAAAATAGCATAGCTGCTGGGTGTAATATTACACGGAATCACGTGATACAGTTAATTGTATGTCATTGTTCTATGCTTTAAAAATCAGGGGAAATATTAATACTGCAAAACGTAAATTACGCTATTTAAAATGCTTTAGTTTGGAAAGCAGCTTTGGCTGCAAAAGAAAAGAAAAAGATTCGCAATGCGTTCTAAAATCTGTTTAAACTTTTCAGAGTAAAACTTCTCGTGAACTTGGCGAATCAAACATTTTAGTCGCAGGTTTATATTAGATTAAGTTTTCATAGTGAGACTAGCAACAACAAAACAACTTGATACTGCTCTTATTTAAATTAGAGCCTTTTTTCAACCAGCAGTGCGTTTTTGTTCTTGGTTTTTTATTTTCATCTGCCTTTTTGGTGGAGGGGAGAGTTTTTCCCCTTTCTTTTCTTACTTTGTTCGATTTTACTTTTTTGTTTCTTTGTGGTTTTTGTGTTTTTTTTGTAAGTGGATGGCTTTAAGTTTTAGTGTGGGGTTATGTTATAGGAAAATACCATATGTAAATTATAATGAGTGATTTGAAAGTATTGTCGTTAAACGTTCAGGGGTGCTCTACTCCAGAAAAACGAAGGGATGTTTTCTGTTGGTTAAAAAACAAAGATTTTAATATTTATTGTTTGCAAGATATACACTGCAAAATCGGGGACGAGGATATATGGGAATCGGAATGGGGGCAGAAGTGTTTTTTTAGTGCGTATCGAAGTAATTCCCGAGGTGTGGGAATTTTTTTTAACAAAGTTGATGAATATACGATACATAAATGTAGAGGCGACGCTGGTGGTAATTTTCTATTTCTCGATTTAACTTTTCATTCACAACGGTTCACATTGGGTACCATTTATGGCCCCAATGAGGACAATCCAACTTTTTACCAAGAAATACAGAAATATCCTGGATGACTTCGGGAATTTGAGTATAATTATTTGTGGGGACTGGAATGTCTCACCCAATTTTAATTTGGGACTG
>NW_003114400.1:0-13704 GCF_000003605.2 Saccoglossus kowalevskii | reverse complement strand
TCATGGTGTGTTCAGACTCACTGGTGTTTACAGCGTCACTGATGTGTACAGCGTCACTGGTGTGTACAGTGTCAGTGGTGTGTACAGCATAACTGGTGCGTACAGCGTCACTGATGTGTACAGCGTCTCTGGTGTGTACAGTGTCACTGGTGTGTACAGTGTCACTGGTGTGTACAGCATAACTGGTGTGTACAGTGTCACTGGTGTGTACAGTGTCACTGGTGTGTACAGCGTCACTGGTGTGTACAGTGTCACTGGTGTGTACAGCGTCATTGGTGTGTACAGCGTCATTTGTGTGTACAGCTTCACTGGTGTGTACAGTGTCACTGGTGTGTACAGTGTCACTGGTGTGTACAGCATAACTGGTGTGTACAGTGTCACTGGTGTGTACAGTGTCATTGGTGTGTACAGTGTCACTGGTGTGTACAGTGTCACCGGTGTGTACAGCGTTATTGGTGTGAACAGCTATTACTGGTGTGTACAGCGTCACTGGTGTGTATAGCGTCACTGGTGAGTACAGCGTCAGTGGTGTGTACAGCGTCAGTGGTGTGTACAGCGTCACTGGTGTGTACAGCGTCACTGGTGTGTACAGCGTCACTGGTATGTACAGCTATTACTGGTGTGTACAGCATAATTATTGTGTACAGGGTCACTGGTGTGTACAGGGTCACTGGTGTGTACAGTGTCACTGGTGTGTACAGTGTCACTGGTGTGTACAGTGTCACTGGTGTGTACAGTTTCACTGGTGTGTACAGCGTCACTGGTGTGTACAGTGTCACTGGTGTGTACAGCGTCATTGGTGTGTACAGCATCATTTGTGGTGTACAGCTTCACTGTGTGTACAGTGTCACCGGTGTGTACAGTGTCACTGGTGTGTACAGTGTCACTGGTATGTACAACATAACTGGTGTGTAACAGTGTCACTGGTGTGTACAGTGTCATTGGTGTGTACAGTGTCACTGGTGTGTACAGTGTCACCGGTGTGTACAATGTCACTGATGTGTACAGCGTCACTGGTGTGTACAGTGTCACTGGTGTGTACAGTGTCACTGGTGTGTACAGCATAACTGGTGTGTACAGTGTCACTGGTGTGTACAGTGTCACTGGTGTGTACAGCGTCACTGGTGTGTACAGTGTCACTGGTGTGTACAGCGTCATTGGTGTGTACAGCGTCATTTGTGTGTACAGCTTCACTGGTGTGTACAGTGTCACCAGTGTGTACAGTGTCACTGGTGTGTACAGCATAACTGGTGTGTACAGTGTCACTGGTGTGTACAGTGTCATTGGTGTGTACAGTGTCACTGGTGTGTACAGTGTCACAGGTGTGTACAGCGTCATTGGTGTGAACAGCTATTACTGGTGTGTACAGCGTCACTGGTGTGTATAGCGTCACTGGTGAGTACAGCGTCAGTGGTGTGTACAGCGTCACTGGTGTGTACAGCGTCACTGGTGTGTATAGCGCCACTGGTGTGTACAGCGTCACTGGTATGTACAGTTGTTACTGGTGTGTACAGCATAATTATTGTGTACAGCGTCACTGGTGTGTACAGGGTCACTGGTGTGTACAGTGTCACTGGTGTGTACAGCGTCACTGATGTGTACAGCGTCACTGGTGTGTACAGTGTCACTGGTGGGTACAGTGTCACTGGTGTGTACAGCATAACTGGTGTGTACAGTGTCACTGGTGTGTACAGTGTCACTGGTGTGTACAGCGTCACTGGTGTGTACAGTGTCACTGGTGTGTACAGCGTCATTGGTGTGTACAGCGTCATTTGTGTGTACAGCTTCACTGGTGTGTACAGCGTCATTGGTGTGAACAGCTATTACTGGTGTGTACAGCGTCACTGGTGTGTACAGTGTCACCGGTGTGTACAGCGTCATTGGTGTGAACAGCTATTACTGGTGTGTACAGCGTCACTGGTGTGTATAGCGTCACTGGTGAGTACAGCGTCAGTGGTGTGTACAGTGTCACCGGTGTGTACAGTGTCACTGGTGTGTACAGTGTCACTGGTGTGTACAGCATCACTGGTGTGTACAGCGTCATTGGTGTGTACAGCATCACTGGTGTGTACAGCGTCACTGGTGTGTACCGCGTCACTGGTGTGTACTGTGTCACTGGTATGTACAGCGTCACTGGTGTGTACAGCATCATTTGTGTGTACAGCTTCACTGGTGTGTACAGTGTCACCGGTGTGTACAGTGTCACTGGTGTGTACAGTGTCACTGGTGTGTACAGCATAACTGGTGTGTACAGTGTCACTGGTGTGTACAGTGTCATTGGTGTGTACAGTGTCACTGGTGTGTACAGTGTCACCGGTGTGTACAGCATCACTGGTGTGTTCAGCCTCACTGGTGTGTACAGCGTCACTGGTGTGTACAGCATCACTGGTGTGTACAGTGTCACTGGTGTGTACAGCGTCATTGGTGTGTACAGCATCATTTGTGTGTACAGCTTCACTGGTGTGTACAGTGTCACCGGTGTGTACAGTGTCACTGGTGTGTACAGTGTCACTGGTGTGTACAGCATAACTGGTGTGTACAGCGTCATTTGTGTGTACAGTGTCATTGGTGTGTACAGTGTCACTGGTGTGTACAGTGTCACCGGTGTGTACAGCGTCACTGGTGTGTTCAGCCTCACTGGTGTGTACAGCGTCACTGATGTGTACAGCGTCACTGGTGTGTACAGTGTCACTGGTGTGTACAGTGTCACTGGTGTGTACAGCATAACTGGTGTGTACAGTGTCACTGGTGTGTACAGTGTCACTGGTGTGTACAGCGTCACTGGTGTGTACAGTGTCACTGGTGTGTACAGCGTCATTGGTGTGTACAGCGTCATTTGTGTGTACAGCGTCACAGGTGTGTACAGTGTCACTGGTGTGTACAGCATAACTGGTGTGTACAGCCTCTCTGGTGTGTACAGCGTCACTGGTGTGTACAGCGTCACTGGTGTGTACAGCGTCACTGGTGTGTACAGCGTCACTGGTGTGTACAGCGTCACTGGTGTGTATAGCGTCACTGGTGTGTACAGCGTCACTGGTGTGTACAGCGTCACTGGTGTGTACAGCGTCACTGGTGTGTACAGCGTCACTGGTGTGTACAGCGTCACTGGTGTGTACAGCGTCACTGGTGTGTATAGCGTCACTGGTGTGTACAGAGTCACTGGTGTGTACAGCGTCACTGGTGCGTACAGTGTCACTGGTGTGTACAGTGTCACTGGTGTGTACAGCGTCACTGGTGTGTACAGCGTCACTGGTGTGTACTGCGTCACCGGTGTGTACAGGATCATTGGTGTGTACAGTGTCACTGGTGTGTACAGTGTCACTGGAGTGTACAGCGTCACTGGTGTGTACAGTGTCACTGGTGTGTACAGCGTCATTGGTGTGTACAGCGTCATTTGTGTGTACAGCTTCACTGGTGTGTACAGTGTCACTGGTGTGTACAGCGTCATTGGTGTGTACAGTGTCACTGGTGTGTACAGTGTCACCGGTGTGTACAGCGTCATTGGTGTGAACAGCTATTACTGGTGTGTACAGCGTCACTGGTGTGTATAGCGTCACTGGTGAGTACAGCGTCAGTGGTGTGTACAGCGTCACTGGTGTGTACAGCGTCACTGGTGTGTATAGCGTCACTGGTGTGTACAGCGTCACTGGTATGTACAGCTATTACTGGTGTGTACAGCATAATTATTGTGTACAGCGTCACTGGTGTGTACAGGGTCACTGGTGTGTACAGTGTCACTGGTGTGTACAGCGTCACTGGTGTGTACAGCGTCACTGGTGTGTACTGCGTCACTGGTGTGTACAGCGTCATTGGTGTGTACAGCGTCACTGGTGTGGACAGCATAACTGGTGTGTACAGTGTCACTGGTGTATATATAGCATAACTGGTGTGTACAGTGTTCACTGGTGTGTACAGTGTCACTGGTGTGTACAGTGTCACTGGTGTGTACAGTGTCACTGGTGTGTACAGCGTCACTGGTGTGTACAGAGTCACTGAGCGTGTACTGCGTCACTGGTGTGACAGCATCATTGGTGTGTACAGAGTCCCTGAGGTGTACAGTGTCACTGGTTGTGAACAGCGTCACTGGTGTGTACAGTGTCACTGGTGTGTACAGTGTCACTGATGTGTACAGTGTCACTGGTGTGTACAGTTTCACTGGTGTGTACAGCGTCACTGGTGTGTACAGTGTCACTGGTGTGTACAGCGTCATTGGTGTGTACAGCATCATTTGTGTGTACAGCTTCACTGGTGTGTACAGTGTCACCGGTGTGTACAGTGTCACTGGTGTGTACAGTGTCACTGGTGTGTACAGCATAACTGGTGTGTACAGTGTCACTGGTGTGTACAGTGTCATTGGTGTGTACAGTGTCACTGGTGTGTACAGCATCACTGGTGTGTACAGTGTCACTGGTGTGTACAGCATCACTGGTGTGTACAGTGTCACTGGTGTGTACAGCATAACTGGTGTGTACAGTGTCACTGGTGTGTACAGCGTCACTGGTGTGTACCGCGTCACTGGTGTGTACAGTGTCACTGGTGTGTACAGTGTCACTGGTGTGTACCGCGTCACTGGTGTGTACAGCGTTACAGGTGTGTACAGTGTCACTGGTGTGTACAGCGTCACAAGTGTGTACAGTGTCACTGGTGTGTACAGCATAACTGGTGTGTACAGTGTCACTGGTGTGTACAGTGTCATTGGTGTGTACAGTGTCACTGGTGTGTACAGTGTCACCGGTGTGTACAGCGTCACTGGTGTGTTCAGCCTCACTGGTGTGTACAGCGTCACTGATGTGTACAGCGTCACTGGTGTGTACAGTGTCACTGGTGTGTACAGTGTCACTGGTTTGTACAGCATAACTGGTGTGTACAGTGTCACTGGTGTGTACAGTGTCACTGGTGTGTACAGCATCACTGGTGTGTACAGTGTCACTGGTGTGTACAGCGTCATTGGTGTGTACAGCGTCATTTGTGCGTACAGCTTCACTGGTGTGTACAGTGTCACCAGTGTGTACAGTGTCACTGGTGTGTACAGTGTCACTGGTGTGTACAGCATAACTGGTGTGTACAGTGTCACTGGTGTGTACAGTGTCATTGGTGTGTACAGTGTCACTGGTGTGTACAGTGTCACCGGTGTGTACAGCGTCATTGGTGTGAACAGCTATTACTGGTGTGTACAGCGTCACTGGTGTGTATAGCGTCACTGGTGAGTACAGCGTCAGTGGTGTGTACAGCGTCACTGGTGTGTACAGCGTTACTGGTGTGTATAGCGTCACTGGTGTGTACAGCGTCACTGGTATGTACAGTTATTACTGGTGTGTACAGCATAATTATTGTGTACAGCGTCACTGGTGTGTACAGGGTCACTGGTGTGTACAGTGTCACTGGTGTGTACAGCGTCACTGATGTGTACAGCGTCACTGGTGTGTACAGCGTCACTGGTGTGTACAGTGTCACTGGTGTGTACAGCGTCATTGGTGTGTACAGCGTCATTTGTGTGTACAGCTTCACTGGTGTGTACAGCGTCATTGGTGTGAACAGCTATTACTGGTGTGTACAGCGTCACTGGTGTGTACAGTGTCACCGGTGTGTACAGCGTCATTGGTGTGAACAGCTATTACTGGTGTGTACAGCGTCACTGGTGTGTATAGCGTCACTGGTGAGTACAGCGTCAGTGGTGTGTACAGCGTCACTGGTGTGTATAGCGTCACTGGTGTGTACAGCGTCACTGGTGTGTACAGCGTTAGTGGTGTGTACAGCGTGTACAGCATCACTGGTGTGTACAGCGTCACTGATGTGTACAGCGTCACTGGTGTGTACAGCATCAGTGGTGTGTGCAGCGTCACTGGTGTGTTCAGCCTCACTGGTGTGTACAGCGTCACTGATGTGTACAGCGTCACTGGTGTGTACAGTGTCACTGGTGTGTACAGTGTCACTGGTGTGTACAGCATAACTGGTGTGTACAGTGTCCCTGGTGTGTACAGTGTCACTGGTGTGTACAGCGTCACTGGTGTGTACAGTGTCACTGGTGTGTACAGCGTCATTGGTGTGTACAGCGTCATTTGTGTGTACAGCTTCACTGGTGTGTACAGTGTCACCGGTGTGTACAGTGTCACTGGTGTGTACAGTGTCACTGGTGTGTACAGCGTCACAGGTGTGTATAGCGTCACTGGTGAGTACAGCGTCAGTGGTGTGTACAGTGTCACTGGTGTGTACAGTGTCACCGGTGTGTTCAGCCTCACTGGTGTGTACAGCGTCACTGATGTGTACAGCGTCACTGGTGCGTACAGTGTCACTGGTGTGTACAGTGTCACTGGTTTGTTCAGCATAACTGGTGTGTACAGTGTCACTGGTGTGTACAGTGTCACTGGTGTGTACAGCGTCACTGGTGTGTACAGTGTCACTGGTGTGTACAGCGTCATTGGTGTGTACAGCGTCATTTGTGTGTACAGTGTCACTGGTGTGTACAGTGTCACTTGTGTGTACAGCATAACTGGTGTGTACAGTGTCACTGGTGTGTACAGTGTCATTGGTGTGTACAGTGTCACTGGTGTGTACAGTGTCACCGGTGTGTACAGCGTCATTGGTGTGAACAGCTATTACTGGTGTGTACAGCGTCACTGGTGTGTATAGCGTCACTGGTGAGTACAGCGTCAGTGGTGTGTACAGCGTCACTGGTGTGTACAGCGTTACTGGTGTGTATAGCGTCTCTGGTGTGTACAGCGTCACTGGTATGTACAGTTATTACTGGTGTGTACAGCATAATTATTGTGTACAGCGTCACTGGTGTGTACAGGGTCACTGGTGTGTACAGTGTCACTGGTGTGTACAGCGTCACTGATGTGTACAGCGCGTCACTGGTGTGTACAGCGTCACTGGTGTGTACAGTGTCACTGATGTGTACAGCGTCACTGGTGTGTACAGCGTCACTGGTGTGTACAGTGTCACTGGTGTGTACAGCGTCATTGGTGTGTACAGCGTCATTTGTGTGTACAGCTTCACTGGTGTGTACAGCGTCATTGGTGTGAACAGTTATTACTGGTGTGTACAGCGTCACTGGTGTGTACAGTGTCACCGGTGTGTACAGCGTCATTGGTGTGAACAGCTATTACTGGCGTGTACAGCGTCACTGGTGTGTATAGCGTCACTGGTGAGTACAGCGTCAGTGGTGTGTACAGCGTCACTGGTGTGTATAGCGTCACTGGTGTGTACAGCGTCACTGGTGTGTACAGCGTTAGTGGTGTGTACAGCGTGTACAGCATCACTGGTGTGTACAGCGTCACTGGTGTGTACAGCGTCACTGGTGTGTACAGCGTCACTGGTGTGTACAGCGTCACTGGTGGGTACAGTGTCACTGGTGTGTACAGTGTCACTGATGTGTACAGCATCACTGGTGTGTACAGTGTCACTGGTGTGTACAGCTATTACTGGTGTGTACAGCGTCACTGGTGTGTACAGCATAACTGGTGTGTACAGTGTCACTGGTGTGTACAGCGTCACTGGTGCGTACAGCGTAACTGGTGTGTACTGCGTCACTGGTGTGTACAGCGTCATTGGTATGTACAGCGTCACTGGTGTGTACAGCGTCACTGGTATGTACAGCGTCACTGGTGTGTACAGCATAACTGGTGTGTACAGCATAACTGGTGTTTTCAGTGTCACTGGTGTATATATTGCATAACTGGTGTGTACAGTGTCACTGGTGTGTACAGTGTCACTGGTGTGTACAGTGTCACTGGTGTGTACAGCATCACTGGTGTGTACAGCGTCACTGGTGTGTACTGCGTCACTGGTGTGTACAGCATCATTGGTGTGTACAGCATCACTGGTGTGTACAGCGTCACTGGTGTGTACAGCGTCACTGGTGTGTATAGCATAACTGGTGTGTACAGCATAACTGGTGTGTACAGTCTCACTGGTGTATACAGCATAACTGGTGTGTACAGTGTCACTGGTGTGTACAGTGTCACTGGTGTGTACAGTGTCACTGGTGTGTACAGCGTCACTGGTGTGTACTGCGTCACTGGTGTGTACAGCGTCATTGGTGTGTACAGCGTCACTGGTGTGTACAGCGTCACTGGTGTGTACAGCATAACTGGTGTGTACAGCATAACTGGTGTGTACAGCATAACTGGTGTGTACAGTGTCACTGGTGTGTACAGCGTCATTGGTGTGTACAGTGTCACGGGTGTGTACCGCGTCACTGGTGTGTACAGCGTTACAGGTGTGTACAGCCTCTCTGGTGTGTACAGCGTCACTGGTGTGTACAGCGTCACTGGTGTGTACAGCGTCATTGGTGTGTACAGCGTCACTGGTGTGTACAGCGTCATTGGTGTGTACAGCGTCACTGGTGTGTACAGCGTCATTGGTGTGTACAGCGTCACTGGTGTGTACAGCGTCACTGATGTGTACAGCATCACTGGTGTGTACAGTGTCACTGGTGTGTACAGCGTCACTGGTGTGTTCAGCCTCACTGGTGTGTACAGCGTTACTGATGTGTACAGCGTCACTGGTGTGTACAGTGTCACTGGTGTGTACAGTGTCACTGGTGTGTACAGCATAACTGGTGTGTACAGTGTCACTGGTGTGTACAGTGTCACTGGTGTGTACAGCGTCACTGGTGTGTACAGTGTCATTTGTGTGTACAGTGTCATTGATGTGTACAGTGTCACTTGTGTGTACAGCATAACTGGTGTGTACAGTGTCACTGGTGTGTACAGTGTCATTGGTGTGTACAGTGTCACTGGTGTGTACAGTGTCACCGGTGTGTACAGCGTCATTGGTGTGAACAGCTATTACTGGTGTGTACAGCGTCACTGGTGTGTATAGCGTCACTGGTGAGTACAGCGTCAGTGGTGTGTACAGCGTCACTGGTGTGTACAGCGTTACTGGTGTGTATAGCGTCTCTGGTGTGTACAGCGTCACTGGTATGTACAGTTATTACTGGTGTGTACAGCATAATTATTGTGTACAGCGTCACTGGTGTGTACAGGGTCACTGGTGTGTACAGTGTCACTGGTGTGTACAGCGTCACTGATGTGTACAGCGTCACTGGTGTGTACAGCGTCACTGGTGTGTACAGTGTCACTGATGTGTACAGCGTCACTGGTGTGTACAGCGTCACTGGTGTGTACAGTGTCACTGGTGTGTACAGCGACACTGGTGTGTACAGCGTCACTGATGTGTACAGCGTCACTGGTGTGTACAGTGTCACTGGTGTGTACAGCGTCATTGGTGTGTACAGCGTCATTTGTGTGTACAGCTTCACTGGTGTGTACAGCGTCATTGGTGTGAACAGTTATTACTGGTGTGTACAGCGTCACTGGTGTGTACAGTGTCACCGGTGTGTACAGCGTCATTGGTGTGCACAGCTATTACTGGTGTGTACAGCGTCACTGCTGTGTACAGTGTCACTGGTGTGTACAGCATAACTGGTGTGTACAGCGTCACTGGTGTGTCCCGCGTCACTGGTGTGTACAGCGTCACAGGTGTGTACAGTGTCACTGGTGTGTACAGTGTCACTGGTGTGTACAGCGTCACAGGTGTGTACAGTGTCACTGGTGTGTACAGCATAACTGGTGTGTACAGCCTCTCTGGTGCGTACACTGTCACTGGTGTGTACAGTGTCACTGGTGTGTACAGTGTCACTGGTGTGTACAGCGTCACTGGTGTGTACAGTGTCACTGGTGTGTACAGCATAACTGGTGTGTACAGTGTCACTGGTGTGTACAGTGTCACTGGTGTGTACAGCGTCACTGGTGTGTGCAGTGTCACTGGTGTGTACAGCGTCATTGGTGTGTACAGCATCATTTGTGTGTACAGCTTCACTGGTGTGTACAGTGTCACCGGTGTGTACAGTGTCACTGGTGTGTACAGTGTCACTGGTGTGTACAGCATAACTGGTGTGTACAGTGTCACTGGTGTGTACAGTGTCATTGGTGTGTACAGTGTCACTGGTGTGTACAGTGTCACCGGTGTGTACAGCGTCACTGGTGTGTTCAGCCTCACTGGTGTTTACAGTGTCACTGATGTGTACAGCGTCACTGGTGTGTACAGTGTCACTGGTGTGTACAGTGTCACTGGTGTGTACAGCATAACTGGTGTGTACAGTGTCACTGGTGTGTACAGTGTCACTGGTGTGTACAGCGTCACTGGTGTGTACAGTGTCACTGGTGTGTACAGCGTCATTGGTGTGTACAGCGTCATTTGTGTGTACAGCTTCACTGGTGTGTACAGTGTCACCAGTGTGTACAGTGTCACTGGTGTGTACAGTGTCACTGGTGTGTACAGCATAACTGGTGTGTACAGTGTCACTGGTGTGTACAGTGTCATTGGTGTGTACAGTGTCACTGGTGTGTACAGTGTCACCGGTGTGTACAGCGTCATTGGTGTGAACAGCTATTACTGGTGTGTACAGTGTCACTGGTGTGTACAGCGTCACAGGTGTGTACAGTGTCACTGGTGTGTACAGCATAACTGGTGTGTACAGTGTCACTGGTGTGTACAGCATAACTGGTGTGAACAGCCTCTCTGGTGTGTACAGCGCCACTGGTGTGTACAGCGTCACTGGTGTGTACAGCGTCATTGGTGTGTACAGCATCACTGGTGTGTACTGCGTCACTGATGTGTACAGCGTCACTGGTGTGTACAGCGTCACTGGTGTGTTCAGCCTCACTGGTGTGTACAGCGTCACTGATGTGTACAGCGTCACTCGTGTGTACAGTGTCACTGGTGTGTACAGTGTCACTGGTGTGTATAGCATAACTGGTGTGTACAGTGTCACTGGTGTGTACAGTGTCACTGGTGTGTACAGCGTCACTGGTGTGTACAGTGTCACTGGTGTGTACAGCATAACTGGTGTGTACAGTGTCACTGGTGTGTACAGTGTCACTGGTGTGTACAGCGTCACTGGTGTGTACAGTGTCACTGGTGTGTACAGCATAACTGGTGTGTACAGTGTCACTGGTGTGTACAGTGTTATTGGTGTGTACTGTGTCACTGGTGTGTACAGTGTCACCGGTGTGTACAGCGTCATTGGTGTGAACAGCTATTACTGGTGTGTACAGCGTTACTGGTGTGTATAGCGTCACTGGTGAGTACAGCGTCAGTGGTGTGTACAGCGTCACTGGTGTGTACTGCGTCACTGGTGTGTATAGCGTCACTGGTGTGTACAGCGTCACTGGTATGTACAGCTATTACTGGTGTGTACAGCATAATTATTGTGTACAGGGTCACTGGTGTGTACAGGGTCACTGGTGTGTACAGTGTCACTGGTGTGTACAGTGTCACTGGTGTGTACAGCGTCACTGGTGTGTACTGCGTCACTGGTGTGTACAGCGTCATTGGTGTGTACAGCGTCACTGGTGTGTACAGCGTCACTGGTGTGTACAGCGTCACTGGTGTGTACAGCATAACTGGTGTGTACAGCGTCATTGGTGTATATATAGCATAACTGGTGTGTACAGTGTCACTGGTGTGTACAGTGTCACTGGTGTATATATAGCATAACTGGTGTGTACAGTGTCACTGGTGTGTACAGTGTCACTGGTGTGTACAGTGTCACTGGTGTGTACAGCGTCACTGCTGTGTACAGTGTCACTGGTGTGTACAGCATAACTGGTGTGTACAGCGTCACTGGTGTGTCCCGCGTCACTGGTGTGTACAGCGTCACAGGTGTGTACAGTGTCACTGGTGTGTACAGTGTCACTGGTGTGTACAGTGTCACTGGTGTGTACAGCGTCACAGGTGTGTACAGTGTCACTGGTGTGTACAGCATAACTGGTGTGTACAGCCTCTCTGGTGCGTACAGCGTCACTGGTGTGTACAGCGTCACTGGTGTGTACAGCGTCATTGGTGTGTACAGCATCACTGGTGTGTACAGCGTCACTGATGTGTACAGCGTCACTGGTGTGTACAGTGTCAGTGGTGTGTACAGCGTCACTGGTGTGTTCAGCCTCAATGGTGTGTACAGCGTCACTGATGTGTACAGCGTCACTGGTGTGTACAGTGTCACTGGTGTGTACAGTGTCACTGGTGTGTACAGCGTCACTGGTGTGTACTGCGTCACTGGTGTGTACAGCGTCATTGGTGTGTACAGCGTCACTGGTGTATACAGCGTCACTGGTGTGTACAGCGTCACTGGTGTGTACAGCATAACTGGTGTGTACAGCATAACTGGTGTGTACAGTGTCACTGGTGTATATATAGCATAACTGGTGTGTACAGTGTCACTGGTGTGTACAGTGTCACTGGTGTGTACAGTGTCACTGGTGTGTACAGTGTCACTGGTGTGTACAGCGTCACTGCTGTGTACAGTGTCACTGGTGTGTACAGCATAACTGGTGTGTACAGCGTCACTGGTGTGTCCCGCGTCACTGGTGTGTACAGCGTCACAGGTGTGTACAGTGTCACTGGTGTGTACAGTGTCACTGGTGTGTACAGCGTCACAGGTGTGTACAGTGTCACTGGTATGTACAGCATAACTGGTGTGTACAGCCTCTCTGGTGCGTACACTGTCACTGGTGTGTACAGTGTCACTGGTGTGCACAGTGTCACTGGTGTGTACAGCGTCACTGGTGTGTACAGTGTCACTGGTGTGTACAGCATAACTGGTGTGTACAGTGTCACTGGTGTGTACAGTGTCACTGGTGTGTACAGCGTCACTGGTGTGTGCAGTGTCACTGGTGTGTACAGCGTCATTGGTGTGTACAGCATCATTTGTGTGTACAGCTTCACTGGTGTGTACAGTGTCACCGGTGTGTACAGTGTCACTGGTGTGTACAGTGTCACTGGTGTGTACAGCATAACTGGTGTGTACAGTGTCACTGGTGTGTACAGTGTCATTGGTGTGTACAGTGTCACTGGTGTGTACAGTGTCACCGGTGTGTACAGCGTCACTGGTGTGTTCAGCCTCACTGGTGTGTACAGTGTCACTGATGTGTACAGCGTCACTGGTGTGTGCAGTGTCACTGGTGTGTACAGTGTCACTGGTGTGTACAGCATAACTGGTGTGTACAGTGTCACTGGTGTGTACAGTGTCACTGGTGTGTACAGCGTCACTGGTGTGTACAGTGTCACTGGTGTGTACAGCGTCACTGGTGTGTACAGTGTCACTGGTGTGTACAGTGTCACTGGTGTGTACAGCATAACTGGTGTGTACAGTGTCCCTGGTGTGTACAGTGTCACTGGTGTGTACAGCGTCACTGGTGTGTACAGTGTCACTGGTGTGTACAGCGTCATTGGTGTGTACAGCGTCATTTGTGTGTACAGCTTCACTGGTGTGTACAGTGTCACCGGTGTGTACAGTGTCACTGGTGTGTACAGTGTCACTGGTGTGTACAGCATAACTGGTGTGTACAGTGTCACTGGTGTGTACAGTGTCATTGGTGTGTACAGTGTCACTGGTGTGTACAGTGTCACCGGTGTGTACAGCGTCATTGGTGTGAACAGCTATTACTGGTGTGTACAGCGTCACATGTGTGTATAGCGTCACTGGTGAGTACAGCGTCAGTGGTGTGTACAGCGTCACTGGTGTGTACAGCGTCACTGGTGTGTATAGCGTCACTGGTGTGTACAGCGTCACTGGTATGTACAGCTATTACTGGTGTGTACAGCATAATTATTGTGTACAGGGTCACTGGTGTGTACAGGGTCACTGGTGTGTACAGTGTCAGTGGTGTGTACAGCGTCACTGGTGTGTCAGCCTCA
>NW_003114368.1:0-16305 GCF_000003605.2 Saccoglossus kowalevskii | reverse complement strand
GCATGTCGTTTAACGCTTCGGCTAGGCAAAAAATCCCGTGAAAATTGTGGTATGTACGGTGGAATAAAAAATGTTGATAAGCTACTGCACATGGTATTCCCAACCGGTCTGTCATGCAAGTACTAACCACGCCAGATGCTGCTTAACTTCAGTGATCGGACGAAAACTGGTGTATTCTGCAATGGTTTGGCAGTAGGCTGAATATTCATCCGAATTGTATGTCATTTAATGCTTCGTCTAGGCAAAAAATCATGGGAAAAAGGTAGTATGTAATGTGGAATAAAAATGTTGATGAGCCTACTGCACGTGGTATGCCTAGCCGGTCTCCCATGCAAGTACTAACCACGCCCGATGCAGCTAAACTTCAGTGATCGGACGAGAACTGATGAATTCTGCATTGGGTTGGCAGTAGGGTGAATATTCGTCGGAATTGGATGTCGTTTATGCTTCGGCTATGCAAAAAATCCCCCGAAAAAGCTAGTATGTACGGTGGAATAAAATGTTGATGATCCTACAGCATGTGGTATTCTCAGCCGGTCTCCCATGCAAGTACTAACCACGTCCAGTGGGCTTAACTTCAGTGATCAGAGGAGAACTGGTGTATTCTGCATTGGTTTGGCAGTAGGCTGAATATTCGTCGGAATTAGATGTCATTTAATGCTACGGCTAGGCAATAAATCATGGGTAAATGTTAGTATGTAATGTGGAATAAAAATGTTGATGAGCCTACTGCACGTGGTATTCCCAGCCGGTCTCCCATGCAAGTACTAACCACGCCCAATGCAGGTTAACTTCAGTGATCGGACGAGAACTGGTGAATTCTGAAACGGGTTGGCAGCAGGCTGAATATTTGTCGGAATTGGATGTAATTTAATACTTCGTCTAGGCAAAAAATCTCGGGAAAAAGTTAGTATGTACGGTGGAATAAAAATGTTGATGCACGTGGTATTTCCAACCATTCTCCCATGCAAGTACTAACCACGCCCGATGCAGCTTAACTTCAGTGATCGGACGAGAACTGGTGTATTCTGCAATAAAAATGTTCATCAGCCTACTGCACGTGGTATTCCCAGCCGGTCTCCCACGCAAGTACTAACCACGCCCGATGCAGCTTAACTTCAGTGATCGGACGAGAACTGGTATATTCTGCATTGGTTTGGCAGTAGGCTGAATATTCGTTGGAATTGGATGTCATTTAATGCTACGGCTAGGCAAAAAATCATAGGAAAAAGTTAGTATGTAATGTGGAATAAAAATGTTGATGAGCCTACTGCACGTGGTATTCCCAGCCGGTCTCCCATGCAAGTACTAACCACGCCCGATGCAGCTTAACTTCAGTGATCGGAGGAGAACTGGTGTATTCTGCAATGGGTTGGCAGTAGGCTGAATATTCGTCGGAATTAGATGTCATTTAATGCTACGGCTAGGCAAAAAATCATGGGTAAATGTTAGTATGTAATGTGGAATAAAAATGTTGATGAGCCTACTGCACGTGGTATTCCCAGCCGGTCTCCCATACAAGTATTAACCACGCCCGATGCAGCTTAACTGCAGTGATCGGACAAGAACTGGTGTGTTCTGCAATGGTTTGATAGTAGGCTGGATATTCGCCGGAATTGGATGTAATTTAATACTTCGGCTAGGCAAAAAATCCCGGGAAAAAGTTAGTATGTACGGTGGAATAAAAATGTTGATGAGCCTAATGCACGTGGTATTTCCAACCAGTCTCCCATGCAAGTACTAACTACGCCCGATGCAGCTTAACTTCAGTGATCGGACGAGAACTGGTGTATTCTGCAATAAAAATGTTCATCAGCCTACTGCACGTGGTATTCCCAGCCGGTCTCCCATGCTAGTACTAACCACGCCCGATGCAGCTTAACTTCAGTGATCCGACGAGAAGTGGTGTGTTCCGCATTGGTTTTGCAGTAGGCTGAATATTTGTTGGAATTGGATGTCATTTAATGCTAGGGCTAGGCAAAAAATCATTGGAAAAAGTTAGTATGTAATGTGGAATAAAAATGTTGATGACCCTACTGCACGTGGTATTCCCAGCCGGTCTCCAATGCTATTACTAACCACGCCCGATGCAGCTTAACTTCAGTGATCCGACGAGAACTGGTGTATTCTGCAATGGTTTTGCAGTAGGCAGAATATTCGTCGGAATTGGATGTCATTTAATACTACGGCTAGGCAAAAAATCATTGGTAAAAGTTACTATGTAATGTGGAATAAAAATGTTGATGAGCCTACTGCACGTGGTATTCCCAGCCGGTCTCCCATGCAAGTACTAACCACGCCCGATGCAGTTTAACTTCAGTGATCGGACGAGAACTGGTGTATTCTGCAATGGATTGGCAGTAGGCTGGATATTCGTCGGAATTGCATGTCGTTTAACGCTTCGGTAAATCAAAAAATCCCGGGACAACGTTGGTATGTACGGTGGAATAAAAATGTTGATGAGCCTAATGCACGTGGTATTCCCAGCCGGTCTCCCATGCAAGTACTAACCACACCCGATGCAGCTTAACTTCAGTGATCGGACAAGAACTGGTGTATTCTGCATTGGTTTGGCAGTAGGCTGAATATTCGTCGGAATTGGATGTCATTTAATGCTACGGCTAGGCAAAAAATCATAGGAAAAAGTTAGTATGTAATGTGGAATAAAAATGTTGATGAGCCTACTGCACGTGGTATTCCCAGCCTGTCTCCCATGCAAGTACTAACCACTAACTAACTAAGTACTAACTAATCGGACAAAAAATGGTGTGTTCTGCAATGGTTTGACAGTAGGCTGAATATTCGTCAGAATTGCATGTCGTTTAACGCTTCTGTAAGGCAAAAAATCCCGGGAAAAAGTTGGTATGTACGGTGGAATAAAAATGTTGATAAGCCTACTGCACATGGTATTCCCAGCCGGTCTCCCATGCAAGTACTAACCACGCCCAATGCAGCTTAACTTCAGTGATCGGACGAGAACTGGTGTATTCTGCAATGGTTTGGCAGTAGGCTGAATATTCGTCGGAATTGGATTTCAATTAATGTTTCGGCTAGGCAAAAAATCAAGGGAAAAAGATAGTATGTACGTGGAATAAAAATGTTGGTGAGCCTAATGCACGTGGTATTTCCAGCCGGTCTCCCATGCAAGTACTAACCACGCCCGATGCAGCTTAAGTTCAGTGATCGGACGAGAACTGGTGTATTCTGCAATGGTTTGGCAGTAGGCTGGATATTCGTCGGAATTGGATGTAATTTAATACTTCGGCTAGGCAAAAAATCCCGGGAAAAAAGTTAGTATGTACGGTGGAATAAAAATGTTGATGAGCGTAATGCACGTGGTATTCCCAGTCGGTCTCCCATGCAAGTACTAACCACGCCCGATGCAGCTTAAGTTCAGTGATCGGACGAGAACTGGTGTATTCTGCAATAAAAATGTTCATCAGCCTACTGCACGTGGTATTCCAGCCGGTCTCCTATACAAGTACTAACCACGCCCGATGCAGCTTAACTTCAGTGATCCGACAAGAACTGGTGTATTCTGCATTGGTTTTGCAGTAGGCTGAATAGTTGTCGGAATTGGATGTCATTTAATGCTAGGGCTAGGCAAAAAATCATTGGAAAAAGTTAGTATGTAATGTGGAATAAAAATGTTGATGTCCCTACTGCACGTGGTATTCCCAGCCGGTCTCCAATGCTAGTACTAACCACGCCCGATGCAGCTTAACTTCAGTGATCCGACGAGAACTGGTGTATTCTGCAATGGTTTTGCAGTAGGCAGAATATTCGTCGGAATTGGATGACATTTAATACTACGGCTAGGCAAAAAATCATTGGTAAAAGTTACTATGTAATGTGGAATAAAAATGTTGATGAGCCTACTGCACGTGGTATTCCCAGCCGGTCTCCCATGCAAGTACTAACCACGCCCGATGCAGCTTAAATTCAGTGATCGGACAAGAACTGGTGTGTTCTGCAATGGTTTGACAGTAGGCTGAATATTCGTCAGAATTGCATGTCGTTTAACGCTTCGGTAAATCAAAAAATCCCGGGACAACGTTGGTATGTACGGTGGAATAAAAATGTTGAGAAGGCTATTGCACATGGTATTCCCAACCGGTCTCTCATGCAAGTACTAACCACGCCAGATGCAGCTTAACTTCAGTGATCGGACGAAAACTGGTGTATTCTGCAATGGTTTGGCAGAAGGCTGAATATTCATCCGAATTGTATGTCATTTAATGCTTCGTCTAGGCAAAAAATCATGGGAAAAAGGTAGTATGTAATGTGGAATAAAAATGTTGATGAGCCTACTGCACGTGGTATGCCCAGCCGGTCTCCCATGCAAGTACTAACCACGCCCGATGCAGCTAAACTTCAGTGATCGGACGAGAACTGATGAATTCTGCAATGGGTTGGCAGTAGGGTGAATATTCGTTGGAATTGGATGTCGTTTATGCTTCGGCTATGCAAAAAATCCCGGGAAAAAGTTAGTATTACGGTGGAATTAAAATGTTGATAAGCCTACTGCACATGGTATTCCCAACCGGTCTCTCATGCAAGTACTAACCAAGCCAGATGCAGCTTAACTTCAGTGATCGGACGAAAACTGGTGTATTCTGCAATGGTTTGGCAGTAGGCTGAATATTCATCCGAATTGTATGTCATTTATGCTTCGTCTAGTCAAAAAATCATGGGAAAAAGGTAGTATGTAATGTGGAATAAAAATGTTGATGAGCCTACTGCACGTGGTTTTCCCAGCCGGTCTCCCATGCAAGTACTAACCACGCCCGATGCAGCTAAACTTCAGTGATCAGACGAGAACTGATGAATTCTGCAATGGGTTGGCAGTAGGCTGAATATTCGTCGGAATTGGATGTCGTTTATGCTTCGGCTATGCAAAAAATCCCGCGAAAAAGCTAGTATGTATGGTGGAATAAAAATGTTGATGATCCTACAGCATGTGGTATTCTCTGCCTGTCTCCCATGCAAGTACTAACCACGTCCAGTGGGCTTAACTTCAGTGATCGGAGGAGAACTGGTGTATTCTGCATTGGTTTGGCAGTAGGCTGAATACTCGTCGGAATTAGATGTCATTTAATGCTACGGCTAGGCAAAAAATCATGGGTAAATGTTAGTATGTAATGTGGAATAAAAATGTTGATGAGCCTACTGCACGTGGTATTCCCAGCCGGTCTCCCATGCAAGTACTAACCACGCCCGATGCAGCTTAACTTCAGTGATCGGACAAGAACTGGTGTGTTCTGCAATGGTTTGACAGTAGGCTGGATATTCGTCGGAATTGGATGTAATTTAATACTTCGGCGAGGCAAAAAATCCCGGGAAAAAAGTTAGTATGTACGGTGGAATAAAAATGTTGGTGAGCCTAATGCACGTGGTATTCCCAGCCGGTCTCCCATGCAAGTACTAACCACACCACGATGCAGCTTAAGTTCAGTGATCGGACGAGAACTGGTGTATTCTGCAATGGTTTGGCAGTAGGCTGGATATTCGTCGGAATTGGATGTAATTTAATACTTCGGCTAGGCAAAAAATCCCGGGAAAAAAGTTAGTATGTACGGTGGAATAAAAATGTTGATAAGCCTACTGCACATGGTATTCCCAGCCGGTCTCCCATACAAGTACTAACCACGACCGATGCAGCTTAAGTTCAGTGATCGGACGAGAACTGGTGTATTCTGCAATAAAAATGTTCATCAGCCTACTGCACGTGGTATTCCGAGCCGGTCTCCTATGCAAGTACTAACCACGCCCGATGCAGCTTAACTTCAGTGATCCGACAAGAACTGGTGTATTCTGCATTGGTTTTGCAGTAGGCTGAATAGTTGTCGGAATTGGATGTCATTTAATGCTAGGGCTAGGCAAAAAATCATTGGAAAAAGTTAGTATGTAATGTGGAATAAAAATGTTGATGTCCCTACTGCACGTGATATTCCCAGCCGGTCTCCCATGCAAGTACTAACCACGCCCGATGCAGCTTAACTTCAGTGATCGGACGAGAACTGGTGTGTTCTGCAATAAAAATTTTCATCAGCTACTGCACGTGGTATTCCCAGCCGGTCTCCCATGCAAGTACTAACCACGCCCGATGCAGCTTAACTTCAGTGATCGGACTAGAACTGGTGTATTCTGCATTGGTTTGGCAGTAGGCTGAATATTCGTCGGAATTGGATGTCATTTAATGCTACGGCTAGGCAAATAATCATAGGAAAAAGTTAGTATGTAATGTGGAATAAAAATGTTGATGAGCCTGCTGCACGTGGCATTCCCAGCCGGTCTCCCATTCAAGTACTTACCACGTCCAATGCAGCTTAACTTCAGTGATCGGACGAGAACTGTTGTGTTCTGCGATGGTTTGGCAGTAGGCTGAATATTCGTCAGACTTGCAGGTCGTTTAACGCTTCGGCTAGGCAAAAAATCCCATTAAAATTTTGGTATGTACGGTGGAATAAAAATGTTGTTAAGCCTACTGCACATGGTATTCCCAACCGGTCTCCCATGCAAGTACTAACCACGCCCGATGCAGCTTAACTTCAGTGATCGGACGAGAACTGGTGAATTCTGAAACGGGTTGGCAGCAGGCTGAATATTTTTCGGAATTGGATGTCGTTTATGCTTCGGCTATGCAAAAAATCCCGCGAAAAAGTTAGTATGTACGGTGGAATAAAAATGTTGATGATCCTACAGCATGTGGTATTCTCAGCCAGTCTCCCATGCAAGTACTAACCATGTCCAGTGGGCTTAACTTCAGTCATCGGAGGAGAACTGGTGTATTCTGCAATGGTTTGGCAGTAGGCTGAATAATCGGCGGAATTGGATGTCATTTAATGCTACGCTAGGCAAAAAATCATAGGAAAAAGTTAGTATGTAATGTGGAATAAAAATGCTGATGAGCCTACTGCACGTGGTATTCCCAGCTGGTCTCCCATTCAAGTGCTTACCACGT
This sequence comes from Saccoglossus kowalevskii, assembly GCF_000003605.2. Classification (NCBI taxonomy): domain Eukaryota; kingdom Metazoa; phylum Hemichordata; class Enteropneusta; family Harrimaniidae; genus Saccoglossus; species Saccoglossus kowalevskii. Next base: position 9,341 of record NW_003114368.1, on the reverse strand, counting down.
CCAATGCAGCATAACTTCAGTGATCGGACGAGAACTGGTGTGTTCTGCAATGGTTTGGCAGTAGGCTGAATATTCGTCAGAATTGCATGTCGTTTAACGCTTCGGCTAGGCAAAAAATCCCGTGAAAATTGTGGTATGTACGGTGGAATAAAAATGTTGATAAGCCTACTGCACATGGTATTCCCAACCGGTCTCTCATGCAAGTACTAACCACGCCAGATGCTGCTTAACTTCAGTGATCGGACGAAAACTGGTGTATTCTGCAATGGTTTGGCAGTAGGCTGAATATTCATCCGAATTGTATGTCATTTAATGCTTCGTCTAGGCAAAAAATCATGGGAAAAAGGTAGTATGTAATGTGGAATAAAAATGTTGATGAGCCTACTGCACGTGGTATGCCTAGCCGGTCTCCCATGCAAGTACTAACCACGCCCGATGCAGCTAAACTTCAGTGATCGGACGAGAACTGATGAATTCTGCATTGGGTTGGCAGTAGGGTGAATATTCGTCGGAATTGGATGTCGTTTATGCTTCGGCTATGCAAAAAATCCCGCGAAAAAGCTAGTATGTACGGTGGAATAAAAATGTTGATGATCCTACAGCATGTGGTATTCTCAGCCGGTCTCCCATGCAAGTAATAACCACGTCCAGTGGGCTTAACTTCAGTGATCAGAGGAGAACTGGTGTATTCTGCATTGGTTTGGCAGTAGGCTGAATATTCGTCGGAATTAGATGTCATTTAATGCTACGGCTAGGCAAAAAATCATGGGTAAATATTAGTATGTAATGTGGAATAAAAATGTTGATGAGCCTACTGCACGTGGTATTCCCAGCCGGTCTCCCATGCAAGTACTAACCACGCCCAATGCAGCTTAACTTCAGTGATCAGACGAGAACTGGTGTATTCTGCAATAGTTTGGCAGTAGGCTGAATATTCGTCCGAATTGTATGTCATTTAAAGCTTCGTCTAGGGAAAAAATCATGGGGAAAAAGTTAGTATGTAATGTGGAATAAAAATGTTGATGAGCCTACTGCACGTGGTATTCCCAGCCTGGCTCCCATGCAAGTACTATCCAAGCTGATGCAGCTTAACTTCAGTGATCTTACGAGAACAGGTGCATTCTGCAATTGTTTGGCAGTAGGCTGAACATTCGTCGGAATTGGATGTCATTTAATGCTACGGCTAGGCAAAAAATCTTAGGAAAAAGTTAGTATGTAATGTGAAATAAAAATGTTGATGAGCCTAATGCACGTGGCATTCCCAGCCGGTCTCCCATTCAAGTACTTACGACGTCCGATGCAGCTTAACTTCAGTGATCGAACGAGAACTGGTGTGTTCTGCAATGGTTTGACAGTAGGGTGAATATTCGTCAGAATTGCATGTCGTTTAACGCTTCGGCTAGGCAAAAAATCCCGGGAAAATATTGGTATGTACGGTGGAATAAAAATGTTGATGAGCCTAATGTACGTGGTATTCCCAGCGGGTCTCCCATGCAAGTACTAACCACACCCGATGCAGCTTTACTTCAGTGATCGGACAAGAACTGGTGTATTCTGCATTGGTTTGGCAGTAGGCTGAATATTCGTCGGAATTGGATGTCATTTAATGCTACGGCTAGGCAAAAAATCACAGGAAAAAGTTAGTATGTAATGTGGAATAAAAATGTTGATGAGCCTACTGCACGTGGTATTCCCAGCCTGTCTCCCATGCAAGTACTAACCACTAACTAACTAAGTACTAACTAATCGGACAAAAAAATGGTGTGTTCTGCAATGGTTTGACAGTAGGATGAATATTCGTCAGAATTGCATGTCGTTTAACGCTTCGGTAAGGCAAAAAATCCCGGGAAAAATTTGGTATGTACGGTGGAATAAAAATGTTGATAAGCCTACTGCACATGGTATTCCCAGCCGGTCTCCCATACAAGTACTAACCACGCCCGATGCAGCTTGACTTCAGTGATCGGATGAGAACTGGTGTATTTCTGCAATGGTTTGGCAGTAGGCTGGATATTCGTCGGAATTGGATGTAATTTAATACTTCGGCTAGGCAAAAAATCCCGGGAACAAGTTAGTACGTACGATGGAATAAAAATGTTGATGAGCCTAATGCACATGGTATTCCCAGCCGGTCTTCCATGCAAGTACTAACCACGCCCGATGCAGCTTAACTTCAGTGATCGGACGAGAACTGGTGTATTCTGCAATAAAAATTTTCATCAGCCTACTGCACGTGGTATTCACAGCCGGACTCCCATGCAAGTACTAACCACGCCCGATGCAGCTTAACTTCAGTGATCGGACTAGAACTGGTGTATTCTGCATTGGTTTGGCAGTAGGCTGAATATTCGTCGGAATTGGATGTCATTTAATGCCACGGCTAGGCAAAAAATCATAGGAAAAAGTTAGTATGTAATGTGGAATTAAAATGTTGATGAGCCTACTGCACGTGGCATTCCCAGCCGGTCTCCCATTCAAGTACTTACCACGTCCAATGCAGCTTAACTTCAGTGATCGGACGAGAACTGGTGAATTCTGAAACGGGTTGGCAGCAGGCTGAATATTTGTCGGAATTGGATGTCGTTTATGCTTCGGCTATGCAAAAAATCCCGTTAAAATTTTGGTATGTACGGTGGAATAAAAATGTTGATAAGCCTACTGCAAATGGTATTCCCAACCGGTCTCCCATGCAAGTACTAACCACGCCCGATGCAGCTTAACTTCAGTGATCGGACGAGAACTGGTGAATTCTGAAACGGGTTGGCAGCAGGCTGAATATTTGTCGGAATTGGATGTCGTTTATGCTTCGGCTATGCAAAAAATCCCGCGAAAAAGTTAGTATGTACGGTGGAATAAAAATGTTGATGATCCTACAGCATGTGGAATTCTCAGCCAGTCTCCCATGCAAGTACTAACCATGTCCAGTGGGCTTAACTTCAGTGATCGGAGGAGAACTGGTGTATTCTGCAATGGTTTGGCAGTAGGCTGAATAATCGTCGGAATTGGATGTCATTTAATGCTACGGCTAGGCAAAAAATCATAGGAAAAAGTTAGTATGTAATGTGGAATAAAAATGCTGATGAGCCTACTGCACGTGGCATTCCCAGCTGGTCTCCCATTCAAGTACTTACCACGTCCAATGCAGCTTACCTTCAGTGATCGGACGAGAACTGGTGTGTTCTGCAATGGTTTGGCAGTAGGCTGAATATTCGTCAGAATTGCATGTCGTTTAACGCTTCGGCTAGGCAAAAAATCCCGTGAAAATTGTGGTATGTATGGTGGAATAAAAATGTTGATAAGCCTACTGCACATGGTATTCCCAACCGGTCTCTCATGCAAGTACTAACCACGCCAGATGCAGCTTAACTTCAGTGATCGGACGAAAACTGGTGTATTCTGCAATGGTTTGGCAGAAGGCTGAATATTCATCCGAATTGTATGTCATTTAATGCTTCGTCTAGGCAAAAAATCATGGGAAAAAGGTAGTATGTAATGTGGAATAAAAATGTTGATGAGCCTACTGCACGTGGTATGCCCAGCCGGTCTCCCATGCAAGTACTAACCACGCCCGATGCAGCTAAACTTCAGTGATCGGACGAGAACTGATGAATTCTGCAATGGGTTGGCAGTAGGGTGAATATTCGTTGGAATTGGATGTCGTTTATGCTTCGGCTATGCAAAAAATCCCGGGAAAAAGTTAGTATTACGGTGGAATAAAAATGTTGATAAGCCTACTGCACATGGTATTCCCAACCGGTCTCTCATGCAAGTACTAACCAAGCCAGATGCAGCTTAACTTCAGTGATCGGACGAAAACTGGTGTATTCTGCAATGGTTTGGCAGTAGGCTGAATATTCATCCGAATTGTATGTCATTTATGCTTCGTCTAGTCAAAAAATCATGGGAAAAAGGTAGTATGTAATGTGGAATAAAAATGTTGATGAGCCTACTGCACGTGGTATTCCCAGCCGGTCTCCCATGCAAGTACTAACCACGCCCGATGCAGCTAAACTTCAGTGATCAGACGAGAACTGATGAATTCTGCAATGGGTTGGCAGTAGGCTGAATATTCGTCGGAATTGGATGTCGTTTATGCTTCGGCTATGCAAAAAATCCCGCGAAAAGGCTAGTATGTATGGTGGAATAAAAATGTTGATGATCCTACAGCATGTGGTATTCTCTGCCGGTCTCCCATGCAAGTACTAACCACGTCCAGTGGGCTTAACTTCAGTGATCGGAGGAGAACTGATGTGTTCTGCAATGGTTTGACAGTAGCCGAATATTCGTCAGAATTGCATGTCGTTTAACGCATCCGTAAGGCAAAAAAGTCCTCGGGAAAAAGTTGGTATGTACGGTGAATAAAAATGTTGATAGCCTACTGCACATTGTATTCCCAGCCGTCTCCCATACAAGTACTAACCACGCCCGATGCAGCTTGACTTCAGTGATCGTGATGAGAACTGGTGTTTTCTGCAATGGTTTGGCAGTAGGCTGGATATTCGTCGGAATTGGATGTAATTTAATACCTCGGCTAGGCAAAAAATCCCGGGAACAAGTTAGTATGTACGGTGGAATAAAAATGTTGATGAGCCTATTGCACGTGGTATTCCCAGCCGGTCTTCCATGCAAGTCCTAACCACGCCCGATGCAGCTTAACTTCAGTGATCGGACGAGAACTGGTGTGTTCTGCAATAAAAATTTTCATCAGCCTACTGCACGTGGTATTCCCAGCCGGTCTCCCATGCAAGTACTAACCACGCCCGATGCAGCTTAACTTCAGTGATCGGACTAGAACTGGTGTATTCTGCATTGGTTTGGCAGTAGGCTGAATATTCGTCGGAATTGGATGTCATTTAATGCTACGGCTAGGCAAATAATCATAGGAAAAAGTTAGTATGTAATGTGGAATAAAAATGTTGATGAGCCTGCTGCACGTGGCATTCCAGCCGGTCTCCCATTCAAGTACTTACCACGTCCAATGCAGCTTAACTTCAGTGATCGGACGAGAACTGTTGTGTTCTGCGATGGTTTGGCAGTAGGCTGAATATTCGTCAGACTTGCAGTCGTTTAACGCTTCGCTAGGCAAAAAATCCCATTAAAATTTTGGTATGTACGTGGAATAAAAATGTTGTTAAGCCTACTGCACATGGTATTCCCAACCCGGTCTCCCATGCAAGTACTAAACCACGCCAGATGCAGCTTAACTTCAGTGATCGGACGAAAACCTGGTGTATTCTGCAATGGTTGGCAGAAGGCTGAATATTCATCCGAATTGTATGTCATTTAATGCTTCGTCTAGGCAAAAAATCATGGGAAAAAGGTAGTATGTAATGTGGAATAAAAATGTTGATGAGCCTACTGCACGTGGTATGCCCAGCCGGTCTCCCATGCAAGTACTAACCACGCCCGATGCAGCTAAACTTCAGTGATCGGACGAAAACTGATGAATTCTGCAATGGGTTGGCAGTAGGGTGAATATTCGTTGGAATTGGATGTCGTTTATGCTTCGGCTATGCAAAAAATCCCGGGAAAAAGTTAGTATTACGGTGGAATAAAAATGTTGATAAGCCTACTGCACATGGTATTCCCAACCGGTCTCTCATGCAAGTACTAACCACGCCCGATGCAGCTAAACTTCAGTGATCAGACGAGAACTGATGAATTCTGCAATGGGTTGGCAGTAGGCTGAATATTCGTCGGAATTGGATGTCGTTTATGCTTCGGCTATGCAAACAATCCCGCGAAAAAGCTAGTATGTATGGTGGAATAAAAATGTTGATGATCCTACAGCATGTGGTATTCTCTGCCGGTCTCCCATGCAAGTACTAACCACGTCCAGTGGGCTTAACTTCAGTGATCGGAGGAGAACTGGGGGTATTTTCGGCAATTGTTTGGCCGATTAGGGCGGAATTAATCGTTCGGGAATTGGAATGGTCCATTTTAAATGCTTACGGGCTAAGCAAAAAAATTCATTAGGAAAAAAGTTTAGTTATGGTAATGTTGGAATATAAAAATGCTTGATGAAGCCTTACTGCCACGTGGCATTTCCCAGCTGGTCTCCCCATTCAAGTACTTACCACGTCCCAATGCAGCTTAACTTCAGTGATCGGACGAGAACTGGTGTGTTCTGCAATGGTTTGGCAGTAGGCTGAATATTCGTCAGAATTGCATGTCGTTTAACGCTTCGGCTAGGCAAAAAATCCCGTGAAAATTGTGGTATGTACGGTGGAATAAAAATGTTGATAAGCCTACTGCACATGGTATTCCCAACCGGTCTCTCATGCAAGTACTAACCACGCCAGATGCAGCTTAACTTCAGTGATCGGACGAAAACTGGTGTATTCTGCAATGGTTTGGCAGAAGGCTGAATATTCATCCGAATTGTATGTCATTTAATGCTTCGTCTAGGCAAAAAATCATGGGAAAAAGGTAGTATGTAATGTGGAATAAAAATGTTGATGAGCCTACTGCACGTGGTATGCCCAGCCGGTCTCCCATGCAAGTACTAACCACGCCCGATGCAGCTAAACTTCAGTGATCGGACGAGAACTGATGAATTCTGCAATGGGTTGGCAGTAGGGTGAATATTCGTTGGAATTGGATGTCGTTTATGCTTCGGCTATGCAAAAAATCCCGGGAAAAAGTTAGTATTACGGTGGAATAAAAATGTTGATAAGCCTACTGCACATTGTATTCCCAGCCGGTCTCCCATGCAAGTACGAACCATGCCCGATGCAGCTTAACTTCAGAGAACCGACGAGAACTGGTGTATTCTGCAAAGGTTTTCAGTAGGCTGAATATTCGTCGGAATTGGATGTCATTTAATGCTACGGCTAGGCAAAAAAATCATGGGTAAAAGTTAGTATGTAATGTGGAATAAAAATGTTGATGAGCCTACTGCACGTGGCATTCCCAGCCGGTCTCCCATGCAAGTACTAACCACGCCCGATGCAGCTTAACGTAAGTGATCGGAGAAGAACTGGTGTGTTCTGCAATGGTTTGGCAGTAGGATGAATATTCGTCAGAATTGCATGTCGTTTAACGCTTCGGTAAGGCAAAAAATCCCGGGAAAAATTTGGTATGTACGGTGGAATAAAAATGTTGATAAGCCTACTGCACATTGTATTCCCAGCCGGTCTCCCATACAAGTACTAACCACGCCCGATGCAGCTTGACTTCAGTGATCGGATGAGAACTGGTGTATTCTGCAATGGTTTGGCAGTAGGCTGGATATTCGTCGGAATTGGATGTAATTTAATACTTCGGCTAGGCAAAAAATCCCGGGAACAAGTTAGTACGTACGATGGAATAAAAATGTTGATGAGCCTAATGCACATGGTATTCCCAGCCGGTCTTCCATGCAAGTACTAACCACGCCCGATGCAGCTTAACTTCAGTGATCGGACGAGAACTGGTGTATTCTGCAATAGTTTGGCAGTAGGCTGAGTATTCGTCCGAATTGTATGTCATTTAAAGCTTCGTCTAGGCAAAAAATCCCGGGAAAATATTGGTATGTACGGTGGAATAAAAATGTTGATGAGCCTAATGTACGTGGTATTCCCAGCGGGTCTCCCATGCAAGTACTAACCACACCCGATGCAGCTTTACTTCAGTGATCGGACAAGAACTGGTGTATTCTGCATTGGTTTGGCAGTAGGCTGAATATTCGTCGGAATTGGATGTCATTTAATGCTACGGCTAGGCAAAAAATCATAGGAAAAAGTTAGTATGTAATGTGGAATAAAAATGTTGATGAGCCTACTGCACGTGGTATTCCCAGCCTGTCTCCCATGCAAGTACTAACCACTAACTAACTAAGTACTATCTAATCGGACAAAAAATGGTGTGTTCTGCAATGGTTTGACAGTAGGCTGAATATTCGTCAGAATTGCATGTCGTTTAACGCTTCGGTAAGGCAAAAAATCCCGGAAAAAAAGTTGGTATGTACGGTGGAATAAAAATGTTGATAAGCCTACTGCACATGGTATTCCCAGCCGGTCTCCCATGCAAGTACTAACCACGCCCAATGCAGCTTAACTTCAGTGATCGGACGAGAACTGGTGTATTCTGCAATGGTTTGGCAGTAGGCTGAATATTCGTCGGAATAGGATTTCAATTAATGTTTCGGCTAGGCAAAAAATCAAGGGAAAAAGATAGTATGTACGGTGAATAAAAATGTTGGTGAGCCTAATGCACGTGGTATTCCCAGCCGGTCTCCCATGCAAGTACTAACCACGCACGATGCAGCTTAAGTTCAGTGATCGGACGAGAACTGGTGTATTCTGCAATGGTTTGGCAGTAGGCTGGATATTCGTCGGAATTGGATGTAATTTAATACTTCGGCTAGGCAAAAAATCCCGGGAAAAAAGTTAGTATGTACGGTGGAATAAAAATGTTGATGAGTGTAATGCACGTGGTATTCCCAGTCGGTCTCCCATGCAAGTACTAACCACGCCCGATGCAGCTTAAGTTCAGTGATCGGACGAGAACTGGTGTATTCTGCAATAAAAATGTTCATCAGCCTACTGCACGTGGTATTCCCAGCCGGTCTCCTATGCAAGTACTAACCTCGCCCGATGCAGCTTAACTTCAGTGATCCGACAAGAACTGGTGTATTCTGCATTGGTTTTGCAGTAGGCTGAACAGTTGTCGGAATTGGATGTCATTTAATGCTAGGGCTAGGCAAAAAATCATTGGAAAAAGTTAGTATGTAATGTGGAATAAAAATATTGATGTCCCTACTGCACGTGGTATTCCCAGCCGGTCTCCAATGCTAGTACTAACCACGCCCGATGCAGCTTAACTTCAGTGATCCGACGAGAACTGGTGTATTCTGCAATGGTTTTGCAGTAGGCAGAATATTCGTCGGAATTGGATGTCATTTAATACTACGGCTAGGCAAAAAATCATTGGTAAAAGTTACTATGTAATGTGGAATAAAAATGTTGATGAGCCTACTGCACGTGGTATTCCCAGCCGGTCTCCCATGCAAGTACTAACCACGCCCGATGCAGCTTAAATTCAGTGATCGGACAAGAACTGGTGTGTTCTGCAATGGTTTGACAGTAGGCTGAATATTCGTCAGAATTGCATGTCGTTTAACGCTTCGGTAAATCAAAAAATCCAGGGACAACGTTGGTATGTACGGTGGAATAAAAATGTTGAGAAGGCTACTGCACATGGTATTCCCAGCCGGTCTCCCATGCAAGTAATAACCACGCCCGATGCAGCTTAACTTCAGTGATCAGACGAAAACTGGTGTAATCTGCAATGGTTTGGCAGTAGGCTGAATATTCGTCGGAATTGGATGTTATTTAATGCTACGGCTAGGCAAAAAATCA
>NW_003114359.1:0-32193 GCF_000003605.2 Saccoglossus kowalevskii | reverse complement strand
TAGTACTACTGTATTACATAGGATTGTCGGCGTAAAATTCTATGGAAGTGTTGATTAATATTGTATTGTCTAGGGTTTTAATATTTCGTTTGTTTATCTGCCAGTGTTATAGTACTACTGTATTACATAGGATTCTCGGCGTTCAATTCTATGAAGTGTTGATTAATATTGTATTGTCTAGGGTTTTAATATTTCGTTTGTTTATCTTCCAGTGTTATAATACTACTTTATTACATATGATTCTCGGCGTTCAATTTTATGAAGTGTTGATGAATATTGTATTGTCTAGGGTTTCAATATTTCGTTTGTTTATCTGCCAGTGTTATAGTACTACTGTATTACATAGGATTCCCGGCGTTCAATTCTATGAAGTGTTGATTAATATTGTATTGTCTAGGGTTTTAATATTTCGTTTGTTTATCTGCCAGTGTTATAATACTACTTTATTACATAGGATTCTCGGCGTTCAATTCTATGAAGTGTTGATGAATATTGTATTGTCTAGGGTTTCATTGTTTCGTTTGTTTATCTGCCAGTGTTATAGTAATAGTGTATTACATAGGATTCTCGGCGTTCAATTCTATGAAGTGTTGATTAATATTGTATTGTCTAGGGTTTTAATATTTCGTGTGTTTATCTGCCAGTGTTATAGTACTACTTTATTACATAGGATTCTCGGCGTTCAATTCTATGAAGTGTTGATTAATATTGTATTGTCTAGGGTTTTAATATTTCGTTTGTTTATCTGCCAGTGTTATAGTACTACTTTATTACATAGGATTCCCGGCGTTCAATTCTATGAAGTGTTGATTAATATTGTATTGTCTAGGGTTTTAATATTTCGTTTGTTTATCTGCCAGTGTTATAGTACTACTTTATTACATAGGATTCCCGGCGTTCAATTCTATGAAGTGTTGATTAATATTGTATTGTCTAGGGTTTTAATATTTCGTTTGTTTATCTGCCAGTGTTATAGTACTACTTTATTACATAGGATTCTCGGCGTTCAATTCTATGAAGTGTTGATTAATATTGTATTTTCTAGGGTTTTATTATTTCGTTTGTTAATCTGCCAGTGTTATAGTACTACTGTATTACATAGGATTCTCGGCGTTCAATTCTATGAAGTGGTGATTAATATTGTATTGTCTAGGGTTTTAATATTTCGTTTGTTTATCTGCCAGTGTTATAGTAATATTGTATTACATAGGATTCTTGGCGTTCAATTCTCTGAAGTGGTGATTAATATTGTATTGTCTAGGGTTTTAATATTTCGTTTGTTTATCTGCCAGTGTTATAGTACTACTGTATTACATAGGATTCTCGGCGTTCAATTCTATGAAGTGTTGATTAATATTGTATTGTCTAGGGTTTTAATATTTCGTTTGTTTATCTGCCAGTGTTATGGTACTACTGTATTACATATGATTCTCGGCGTTCAATTCTCTGAAGTGGTGATTAATATTGTATTGTCTAGGGTTTTAATATTTCGTTTGTTTATCTGCCAGTGTTATAGTACTACTGTATTACATAGGATTCCCGGCGTTCAATTCCATGAAGTGTTGATTAATATTGTATTGTCTAGGGTTTTAATATTTCGTTTGTTTATCTGCCAGTGTTATTGTAATACTGTATTACATAGGATTCTCGGCGTTCAATTCTATGAAGTGTTGATTAATATTGTATTGTCCAGGGTTTTAATATTTCGTTTGTTTATCTGCCAATGTTATAGTACTACTGTATTATATAGGATTCCCGGCGTTCAATTCTATGAAGTGTTGATTAATATTGTATTGTCTAGGATTTTAATATTTCGTTTGTTTATCTGCCAGTGTTATAGTACTACTGTATTACATAGGATTCTCGGCGTTCAATTCTATGAAGTGTTGATTAATATTCTATTGTCTAGAGTTTTAATATTTCGTTTGTTTATCTGCCAGTGTTATAGTACTACTGTATTACATAGGATTCCCGGCGTTCAATTCTATAAAGTGGTGATTAATATTGTATTGTCTAGGGTTTTAATATTTCGTTTGTTTATCTGCCAGTGTTATAGTACTACTGTATTACATAGGATTCTCGGCGTTCAATTCTATGAAGTGTTGATTAATATTGTATTGTCTAGGGTTTTAATATTTCGTTTGTTTATCTGCCTGTGTTATAGTACTACTGTATTACATAGGATTCTCGGCGTTCAATTCTATGAAGTGTTGATTAATATTGTATTGTCTAGGGTTTTAATATTTCATTTGTTTATCTGCCAGTGTTATAGTAATACTGTATTACATAGGATTCTCGGCGTTCAATTCTATGAAGTGTTGATTAATATTGTATTGTCCAGGGTTTTAATATTTCGTTTGTTTATCTGCCAATGTTATAGGACTACTGTATTATATAGGATTCCCGGCGTTCAATTCTATGAAGTGTTGATTAATATTGTATTGTCTAGGGTTTTAATATTTCGTTTGTTTATCTGCCAGTGTTATAGTACTACTTTATTACATAGGATTCCCGGCGTTCAATTCTATGAAGTGTTGATTAATATTGTATTGTCTAGGGTTTTAATATTTCGTTTGTTTATCTGCCAGTGTTATAGTACTACTTTATTACATAGGATTCCCGGCGTTCAATTCTATGAAGTGTTGATTAATATTGTATTGTCTAGTGTTTTAATATTTCGTTTGTTTATCTGCCAGTGTTATAGTACTACTGTATTACATAGGATTCTCGGCGTTCAATTCTATGAAGTGTTGATTAATATTGTATTGTCCAGGGTTTTAATATTTCGTTTGTTTATCTGCCAGTGTTATAGGACTACTGTATTATATAGGATTCCCGGCGTTCAATTCTATGAAGTGTTGATTAATATTGTATTGTCTAGGGATTTAATGTTTCGTTTGTTTATCTGCCAGTGTTATAGTACTACTTTATTACATTGGATTCTCGGCGTTCAATTCTATGAAGTGTTGATTAATATTGTATTGTCTAGGGTTTTAATATTTCCTTTGTTTATCTGCCATTGTTATAGTACTACTTTATTACATAGGATTCCCGGCGTTCAATTCTATGAAGTGTTGATTAATATTGTATTGTCTAGGGTTTTAATATTTCGTTTGTTTATCTGCCAGTGTTATAATACTACTTTATTACATAGGATTCTCGGCGTTCAATTCTATGAAGTGTTGATGAATATTGTATTGTCTAGGGTTTCAATGTTTCGTTTGTTTATCTGCCAGTGTTATAGTAATAGTGTATTACATAGGATTCTCGGCGTTCAATTCTATGAAGTGTTGATTAATATTGTATTGTCTAGGGTTTTAATATTTCGTGTGTTTATCTGCCAGTGTTATAGTACTACTTTATTACATAGGATTCTCGGCGTTCAATTCTATGAAGTGTTGATTAATATTGTATTGTCTAGGGTTTTAATATTTCGTTTGTTTATCTGCCAGTGTTATAGTACTACTTTATTACATAGGATTCCCGGCGTTCAATTCTATGAAGTGTTGATTAATATTGTATTGTCTAGGGTTTTAATATTTCGTTTGTTTATCTGCCAGTGTTAGAGTACTACTTTATTACATAGGATTCTCGGCGTTCAATTCTATGAAGTGCTGATTAATATTGTATTGTCTAGGGTTTTAGTATTTCGTTTGTTTATCTGCCAGTGTTATAGTACTACTTTATTACATAGGATTCCCGGCGTTCAATTCTATGAAGTGTTGATTAATATTGTATTGTCTAGGGTTTTAATATTTCGTTTGTTAATCTGCCAGTGTTATAGTACTACTGTATTACATAGGATTCTCGGCGTTCAATTCTATGAAGTGGTGATTAATATTGTATTGTCTAGGGTTTTATATTTCGTTTGTTTATCTGCCAGTGTATAGTAATATTGTATTACATAGGATTCTTGGCGTTCAATTTCTCTGAAGTGGTGATAATATTTGTATTGTCTAGGGTTTCAATATTCGTTTGTTTATCTGCCAGTGTTATAGTACTACTTTATTACATAAGATTCCCGGCGTTCAATTCTATGAAGTGTTGATTAATATTGTATTGTCTAGGGTTTTAATATTTCGTTTGTTTATCTGCCAGTGTTATTGTAATACTGTATTACATAGGATTCCCGGCGTTCAATTCTATGAAGTGTTGATTTATATTGTATTGTCTAGGGTTTCAATATTTCGTTTGTTTATCTGCCAGTGTTATAGTACTACTTTATTACATAGGATTCTCGGCGTTCAATTCTTTGAAGTTTTGATTAATATTGTATTGTCTAGGGTTTTAATATTTCGTTTGTTTATTTGCCAGTGTTATGGTACTACTGTATTACATAGGATTCTCGGCGTTCAATTCTATGAAGTGTTGATTAATATTGTATTGTCTAGGGTTTTAATATTTCGTTTGTTTATCTGCCAGTGTTATAGTACTACTGTATTACATCGGATTCTCGGCGTTCAATTCTATGAAGTGTTGATTAATATTGTATTGTCTAGGGTTTTAATATTTCGTTTGTTTATCTGCCAGTGTTAGAGTACTACTTCATTACATAGGATTCTCGGCGTTCAATTCTCTGAAGTGGTGATTAATATTGTATTGTCTAGGGTTTAATATTTCGTTTGTTTATCTGCCAGTGTTATAGTACTACTGTATTACATAGGATTCTCGGCGTTCAATTCTATGAAGTGTTGATTAATATTGTATTGTCTAGGTTTTAATATTTCGTTTGTTTATCTGCCAGTGTTATAGTACTACTTATTACATAGGATTCTCGGCGTTCAATTCTATGAAGTGGTGATTAATATGTATTGTCTAGGGTGTTAATATTTCGTCTGTCTATCTGCCAATGTTATAGTAATATTGTATTACATAGGATTCTTGGCGTTCAATTCTCTGAAGTGGTGATTAATATTGTATTGTCTAGGGTTTTAATATTTCGTCTGTTTATCTGCCAGTGTTATAGTACTACTGTATTACATAGGATTCTCGGCGTTCAATTCTATGAAGTGGTGATTAATATTGTATTGTCTAGGGTTTTAATATTTCGTTTGTTTATCTGCCAATGTTATAGTAATATTGTATTACATAGGATTCTTGGCGTTCAATTCTCTGAAGTGGTGATTAATATTGTATTGTCTAGGGTTTTAATATTTCGTTTGTTTATCTGCCAGTGTTATAGTACTACTGTATTACATAGGATTCTCGGCGTTCAATTCTATGAAGTGTTGATTAATATTGTATTGTCTAGGGTTTTAATATTTCGTTTGTTTATCTGCCAGTGTTATGGTACTACTGTATTACATATGATTCTCGGCGTTCATTTCTCTGAAGTGGTGATTAATATTGTATTGTCTCGGGTTTTTATATTTCGTTTGTTTATCTGCCAGTGTTATAGTACTACTGTATTACATAGGATTCCCGGCGTTCAATTCCATGAAGTGTTGATTAATATTGTATTGTCTAGGATTTTAATATTTCGTTTGTTTATCTGCCAGTGTTATAGTACTACTGTAATACATAGGATTCCCGGCGTTCAATTCTATGAAGTGTTGATTAATATTGTATTGTCTAGGGTTTTAATATTTCGTTTGTTTATCTGCCAGTGTTATAGTACTACTGTATTACATAGGATTCTCGGCGTTCAATTCTATGAAGTGTTGATTAATATTGTATTGTCTAGGGTTTCAATATTTCGTTTGTTTATCTGCCAGTGTTATAATACTACTTTATTACATAGGATTCCCGGCGTTCAATTCTATGAAGTGTTGATTAATATTGTATTGTCTAGGGTTTTAAATATTTCGTGTGTTTATCTGCCAGTGTTATAGTACTACTGTATTACATAGGATTCTCGGCGTTCAATTCTATGAAGTGTTGATTAATATTGTATTGTCTAGGGTTTTAATATTTCGTTTGTTTATCTGCCAGTGTTATAGTACTACTTTATTACATAGGATTCCCGGCGTTCAATTCTATGAGTGTTGATTATATGTATTGTCTAGGGTTTTAATATTTCGTTTGTTTATCTGCCAGTGTTATACTACTACTTTATTACATAGGATTCCCGGCGTTCAATTCTATGAAGTGTTGATTAATATTGTATTGTCTAGGGTTTTAATATTTCGTTTGTTTATCTGCCAGTGTTATAGTACTACTGTATTACATAGGAGTCCCGGCGTTCAATTCTATGGAAGTGTTGATTAATATTGTATTGTCCAGGGTTTTAATATTTCGTTTGTTTATCTGCCAGTGTTATAGTACTACTGTATTACATAGGATTCTCGGCGTTCAATTCTATGAAGTGTTGATTAATATTGTATTGTCTTGGGTTTTAATGTTTCGTTTGTTTATCTGCCAGTGTTATAGTACTACTTTATTACATAAGATTCTCGGCGTTCAATTCTATGAAGTGTTGATTAATATTGTATTGTCTAGGGTTTTAATATTTCGTTTGTTTATCTGCCAGTGTTATAGTACTACTGTATTACATAGGATTCTCGGCGTTCAATTCTATGGAAGTGTTGATTAATATTGTATTGTCTAGGGTTTTAATATTTCGTTTGTTTATCTGCCAGTGTTATAGTACTTCTTTATTACATAAAATTCTCGGCGTTCATTTCTATGAAGTGTTGATTAATATTGTATTGTCTAGGGTTTCAATATTTCGTTTGTTTATCTGCCAGTGTTATAGTACTACTTTATTACATAAGATTCTCGGCGTTCAATTCTATGAAGTGTTGATTAATATTGTATTGTCTAGGGTTTTAATATTTCGTTTGTTTATCTGCCAGTGTTATAGTACTACTGTATTACATAGGATTCTCGGCGTTCAATTCTATGAAGTGTTGATTAATATTGTATTGTCTAGGGTTTTCATATTTCGTTTGTTTATCTGCCAGTGTCATAGTACTTCTTTATTACATAGGATTCCCGGCGTTCAATTCTATGAAGTGTTGATTAATATTGTATTGTCTAGGGTTTTAATATTTCGTTTGTTTATCTGCCAGTGTTATAGTACTACTTTATTACATAGGATTCCCGGCGTTCAATTCTATGAAGTGTTGATTAATATTGTATTGTCTAGGGTTTTAATATTTCGTTTGTTTATCTGCCAGTGTTATAGTACTACTGTATTACATAGGATTCTCGGCGTTCAATTCGATGAAGTGTTGATTAATATTGTATTGTCTAGGGTTTTAATATTTCGTTTGTTTATCTGCCAGTGTTATAGTACTACTGTATTACATAGGATTCCCGGCGTTCAATTCTATGAAGTGTTGATTAATATTGTATTGTCTAGGGTTTTTATATTTCGTTTGTTTATTTGCCAGTGTTATAGTACTACTTTATTACATAGGATTCCCGGCGTTCAATTCTATGAAGTGTTGATTAATATTGTATTGTCTAGGGTTTTAATATTTCGTTTATTTATCTGCCAGTGTTATAGTGCTACTGTATTACATAGGATTCCCGGCGTTCAATTCTATGAAGTGTTATTAATATTGTATTGTCTAGGGTTTTAATATTTCGTTTGTTTATATGCCAGTGTTATAGTAATACTGTATTACATAGGATTCCCGGCGTTCAATTCTATGAAGTGTTGATTGATATTGTATTGTCTAGGGTTTCAATATTTCGTTTGTTTATCTGCCAGTGTTATAGTACTACTTTATTACATAGGATACTCGGCGTTCAATTCTATGAAGTGTTGATTAATATTGTATTGTCTAGGGTTTTAATATTTCGTTTGTTTATCTGCAAGTGTTATAGTACTACTTTATTACATAGGATTCCCGGCGTTCAATTCTATGAAGTGTTGATTAATATTGTATTGTCTAGGGTTTTTATATTTCGTTTGTTTATCTGCCAGTGTTATAGTACTACTTTATTACATAGGATTCCCGGCGTTCAATTCTATGAAGTGTTGATTAATATTGTATTGTCTAGGGTTTTTATATTTCGTTTGTTTATCTGCCAGTGTTATAGTACTACTTTATTACATAGGATTCCCGGCTTTCAATTCTATGAAGTGTTGATTAATATTGTATTGTCTAGGGTTTTAATATTTCGTTTGTTTATCTGCCAGTGTTATAATACTACTTTATTACATAGGATTCTCGGCGTTCAATTCTATGAAGTGTTGATGAATATTGTATTGTCTAGGGTTTCAATATTTCGTTTGTTTATCTGCCAGTGTTATAGTACTACTTTATTACATAGGATTCCCGGCGTTCAATTCTATGAAGTGTTGATTAATATTGTATTGTCTAGGGTTTTAATATTTCGTTTGTTTATCTGCCAGTGTTATAGTACTACTTTATTACATAGGATTCCCGGCGTTCAATTCTATGAAGTGTTGATTAATATTGTATTGTCTAGGGATTTAATATTTCGTTTGTTTATCTGCCAGAGTTATAGTACTACTTTATTACATATGATTCTCGGCGTTCAATTCTATGAAGTGTTGATTAATATTGTATTGTCTAGGGTTTTTATATTTCGTTTGTTTATCTGCCAGTGTTATAGTACTACTGTATTACATAGGATTCCCGGCGTTCAATTCTATGAAGTGTTGATTAATATTGTATTGTCTAGGGTTTTAATATTTCGTTTGTTTATCTGCCAGTGTTATAGTACTACTTTATTACATAGGATTCCCGGCGTTCAATTCTATGAAGTGTTGATTAATATTGTATTGTCTAGGGATTTAATATTTCGTTTGTTTATCTGCCAGAGTTATAGTACTACTTTATTACATATGATTCTCGGCGTTCAATTCTATGAAGTGTTGATTAATATTGTATTGTCTAGGGTTTTTATATTTCGTTTGTTTATCTGCCAGTGTTATAGTACTACTGTATTACATAGGATTCCCGGCGTTCAATTCTATGAAGTGTTGATTAATATTGTATTGTCTAGGGTTTTAATATTTCGTTTGTTTATCTGCCAGTGTTATAGTACTACTATATTACATAGGATTCCCGGCGTTCAATTCTATGAAGTGTTGATTAATATTGTATTGTCTAGGGATTTAATATTTCGTTTGTATATCTGCCAGAGTTATAGTACTACTTTATTACATATGATTCTCGGCGTTCAATTCTATGAAGTGTTGATTAATATTGTATTGTCTAGGGTTTTTATATTTCGTTTGTTTATCTGCCAGTGTTATAGTACTACTGTATTACATAGGATTCCCGGCGTTCAATTCTATGAAGTGTTGATTAATATTGTATTGTCTAGGGTTTTAATATTTCGTTTGTTTATCTGCCAGTGTTATAATACTACTTTATTACATAGGATTCTCGGCGTTCAATTCTATGAAGTGTTGATGAATATTGTATTGTCTAGGGTTTCAATATTTCGTTTGTTTATCTGCCAGTGTTATAGTACTACTGTATTACATAGGATTCCCGGCGTTCAATTCTATGAAGTGTTGATTAATATTGTATTGTCTAGGGTTTTAATATTTCGTTTGTTTATCTGCCAGTGTTATAATACTACTTTATTACATAGGATTCTCGGCGTTCAATTCTATGAAGTGTTGATTAATATTGTATTGTCTAGGGTTTTAATATTTCGTTTGTTTATCTGCAAGTGTTATAGTACTACTTTATTACATAGGATTCCCGGCGTTCAATTCTATGAAGTGTTGATTAATATTGTATTGTCTAGGGTTTTCATATTTCGTTTGTTTATCTGCCTGTGTTATAGTACTACTTTATTACATAGGATTCCCGGCGTTCAATTCTATGAAGTGTTGATTAATATTGTATTGTCTAGGGTTTTAATATTTCGTTTGTTTATCTGCCTGTGTTATAATACTACTTTATTACATAGGATTCTCGGCGTTCAATTCTATGAAGTGTTGATGAATATTGTATTGTCTAGGGTTTCAATATTTCGTTTGTTTATCTGCCAGTGTTATAGTACTACTTTATTACATAGGATTCCCGGCGTTCAATTCTATGAAGTGTTGATTAATATTGTATTGTCTAGGGTTTTAATATTTCGTTTGTTTATCTGCCAGTGTTATAGTACTACTTTATTACATAGCATTCCCGGCGTTCAATTCTATGAAGTGTTAATTAATATTGTATTGTCTAGGGTTTTAATATTTCGTTTGTTTATCTGCCAGTGTTATAGTACTACTGTATTACGTAGGATTCTCGGCGTTCAATTCTATGAAGTGTTGATTAATATTGTATTGTCTAGGGTTTTAATATTTCGTTTGTTTATCTGCCAGTGTTATAGTAATAGTGTATTACATAGGATTCTCGGCGTTCAATTCTATGAAGTGTTGATTATTATTGTATTGTCTAGCGTTTTAATATTTCGTTTGTTTATCTGCCAGTGTTATAGTACTACTGTATTACATTGGATTGTCGGCGTTCAATTCTATGGAAGTGTTGATTAATATTGTATTGTCTAGGGTTTTAATATTTCGTTTGTTTATCTGCCAGTGTTATAGTACTACTTTATTACATAGGATTCCCGGCGTTCAATTCTACGAAGTGTTGATTAATATTGTATTGTCTAGGGTTTTAATGTTTCGTTTGTTTATCTGCCAGTGTTATAGTAATAGTGTATTACATAGGATTCCCGGCGTTCAATTCTATGAAGTGTTGATTAATATTCTATTGTCTAGGGTTTTAATATTTCGTGTGTTTATCTGCCAGTGTTATAGTACTACTTTATTACATAGGATTCCCGGCGTTCAATTCTATGAAGTGTTGATTAATATTGTATTGTCTAGGGTTTTAATATTTCGTGTGTTTATCTGCCAGTGTTATAGTACTACTTTATTACATAGGATTCCCGGCGTTCAATTCTATGAAGTGTTGATTAATATTGTATTGTCTAGGGTTTTAATATTTCGTTTGTTTATCTGCCAGTGTTATAGTAATAGTGTATTACAAAGGATTCTCGGCGTTCAATTCTATGAAGTGTTGATTAATATTGTATTGTCTAGGGTTTTAATATTTCGTGTGTTTATCTGCCAGTGTTATAGTACTACTTTATTACATAGGATTCCCGGCGTTCAATTCTATGAAGTGTTGATTAATATTGTATTGTCTAGGGTTTTAATATTTCGTTTGTTTATCTGCCAGTGTTATAGTAATAGTGTATTACAAAGGATTCTCGGCGTTCAATTCTATGAAGTGTTGATTAATATTGTATTGTCTAGGGTTTTAATATTTCGTTTGTTCATCTGCCAGTGTTATAGTACTACTTTATTACATAGGATTCTCGGCGTTCAATTCTATGAAGTGTTGATTAATATTGTATTGTCTAGGGTTTTAATATTTCGTTTGTTTATCTGCCAGTGTTATAGTACTACTTTATTACATAGGATTCCCGGCGTTCAATTCTATAAAGTGGTGATTAATATTGTATTGTCTAGGGTTTTAATATTTCGTTTGTTTATCTGCCAGTGTTCTAGTACTACTGTATTACATAGGATTTTCGGCGTTCAATTCTATGAATTGTTGATTAATATTGTATTGTCTAGGGTTTTAATATTTCGTTTGTTTATCTGCCAGTGTTATAGTACAACTTTATTACATAGGATTCCCGGCGTTCAATTCTATGAAGTGTTGATTAATATTGTATTGTCTAGGGTTTTAATATTTCGTTTGTTTATCTGCCAGTGTTATAGTACTACTGTATTACATAGGATTCTCGGCGTTCAATTCTATGAAGTGTTGATTAATATTGTATTGTCTAGGGTTTTAATATTTCGTTTGTTTATCTGCCAGTGTTATAGTACTACTGTATTACATAGGATTCTCGGCGTTCAATTCTATGAAGTGTTGATTAATATTGTATTGTCTAGGGTTTTAATATTTCGTTTGTTTATCTGCCAGTGTTATAGTACTACTGTATTACATAGGATTCTCGGCGTTCAATTCTCTGAAGTGGTGATTAATATTGTATTGTCTAAGGTTTTAATATTTCGTTTGTTTATCTGCCAGTGTTATAGTACTACTGTATTACATAGGATTCTCGGCGTTCAATTCTATGAAGTGTTGATTAATATTGTATTGTCTAGGGTTTTAATATTTCGTTTGTTTATCTGCCAGTGTTATGGTACTACTGTATTACATATGATTCTCGGCGTTCAATTCTCTGAAGTGGTGATTAATATTGTATTGTCTAGGGTTTTAATATTTCGTTTGTTTATCTGCCAGTGTTATAGGACTACTGTATTACATAGGATTCCCGGCGTTCAATTCCATGAAGTGTTGATTAATATTGTATTGTCTAGGGTTTTAATATTTCGTTTGTTTATCTGCCAGTGTTATAGTACTACTGTAATACATAGGATTCCCGGCGTTCAATTCTATGAAGTGTTGATTAATATTGTATTGTCTAGGGTTTTAATATTTCGTTTGTTTATCTGCCAGTGTTATAGTACTACTGTATTACATAGGATTCTCGGCGTTCAATCCTATGAAGTGTTGATTAATATTGTATTGTCTAGGGTTTTAATATTTCGTTTGTTAATCTGCCAGTGTTATAGTATTACTGTATTACATAGGATTCTCGGCGTTCAATTCTATGAAGTGGTGATTAATATTGTATTGTCTAGGGTTTTAATATTTCGTTTGTTTATCTGCCAGTGTTATAGTAATATTGTATTTCATAGGATTCTTGGCGTTCAATTCTATGAAGTTTTGATTAATATTGTATTGTCTAGGGTATTAATATTTCGTTTGTTTATCTGCCAGTGTTATAGTACAACTTTATTACATAGGATTCTCGGCGTTCAATTCTATGAAGTGTTGATTAATATTGTATTGTCTAGGGTTTTAATATTTCGTTTGTTTATCTGCCAGTGTTATAGTACTACTTTATTTCATAGGATTCTCGGCGTTCAATTCTATGAAGTGCTGATTAATATTGTATTGTCTAGGGTTTTAATATTTCGTTTGTTTATCTGCCAGTGTTATAGTACTACTTTATTACATAGGATTCTCGGCGTTCAATTCTATGAAGTGTTGATTAATATTGTATTGTCTAGGGTTTTAATATTTCGTTTGTTTATCTGCCAGTGTTATAGTACGTGTAGTGGCGTGAAGCTAGGCGATTAGGTGCCGTACGCGAGCGCCGGTTCGAGTCACGCACGCAGTACGTATTTACTATAATTAGACATAGTCTTTACCTTGCCGTTTATTCGGTGTTATTTGCTTACTTTACTCCTATGTCGACAGCAACTATGAGTTTACTGTATTACATAGGATTCTCGGCGTTCAATTCTATGAAGTGTTGATTAATATTGTATTGTCTAGGGTTTTAATATTTCGTTTGTTTATCTGCCAGTGTTATAGTACAACTTTATTACATAGGATTCCCGGCGTTCAATTCTATGAAGTGTTGATTAATATTGTATTGTCTAGGGTTTTAATATTTCGTTTGTTTATCTGCCAGTGTTATAGTACTACTGTATTACATAGGATTCTCGGCGTTCAATTCTATGAAGTGTTGATTAATATTGTATTGTCTAGGGTTTTAATATTTCGTTTGTTTATCTGCCAGTGTTATAGTACTACTTTATTACATAGGATTCTCGGCGTTCAATTCTATGAAGTGGTGATTAATATTGTATTGTCTAGGGTTTTAATATTTCGTTTGTTTATCTGCCAGTGTTATAGTACTACTTTATTACATAGGATTCTCGGCGTTCAATTCTATGAAGTGTTGATTAATATTGTATTGTCTAGGGTTTTAATATTTCGTTTGTTAATCTGCCAGTGTTATAGTACTACTGTATTACATAGGATTCTCGGCGTTCAATTCTATGAAGTGGTGATTAATATTGTATTGTTTAGGGTTTTAATATTTCGTTTGTTTATCTGCCAGTGTTATAGTAATATTGTATTTCATAGGATTCTTGGCGTTCAATTCCATGAAGTTTTGATTAATATTGTATTGTCTAGGGTTTTAATATTTCGTTTGTTTATTTGCCAGTGTTATGGTACTACTTTATTACATAGGATTCTCGGCGTTCAATTCTATGAAGTGTTGATTAATATTGTATTGTCTAGGGTTTTAATATTTCGTTTGTTTATCTGCCAGTGTTATAGTACTACTGTAATACATAGGATTCCCGGCGTTCAATTCTATGAAGTGTTGATTAATATTGTATTGTCTAGGGTTTTAATATTTCGTTTGTTTATCTGCCAGTGTTATAGTACTACTGTATTACATAGGATTCTCGGCGTTCAATTCTATGAAGTGTTGATTAATATTGTATTGTCTAGGGTTGTAACATTTCGTTTGTTTATCTGCCAGTGTTATAGTACTACTTTATTACATAAGATTCCCGGCGTTCAATTCTATGAAGTGTTGATTAATATTGTATTGTCTAGGGTTTTAATATTTCGTTTGTTTATCTGCCAGTGTTATAGTACTACTGTAATACATAGGATTCCCGGCGGTTCAATTCTATGAAGTGTAGATTAATATTGTATCGTCTAGGGCTTCAATATTTCGTTTGTTTATCTGCCAGTGTTATAGTACTACTGTATTACATAAGATTCCCGGCGTTCAATTCTATGAAGTGTAGATTAATATTGTATTGTCTAGGGTTTCAATATTTCGTTTGTTTATCTGCCAGTGTTATAGTAATACTGTATTACATAGGATTCCCGGCGTTCAATTCTATGAAGTGTTGATTGATATTGTATTGTCTAGGGTTTCAATATTTCGTTTGTTTATCTGCCAGTGTTATAGTACTACTTTATTACATAGGATTCTCGGCGT
Organism: Saccoglossus kowalevskii; assembly: GCF_000003605.2. Lineage (NCBI taxonomy): Eukaryota > Metazoa > Hemichordata > Enteropneusta > Harrimaniidae > Saccoglossus > Saccoglossus kowalevskii. Next base: position 17,424 of record NW_003114359.1, on the reverse strand, counting down.
TCAATTCTTTGAAGTGTTGATTAATATTGTATTGTCTAGGGTTTTAATATTTCGTTTGTTATCTGCCAGTGTTATAGTACTACTTTATTACATAGGATTCTCGGCGTTCAATTCTATGAAGTGTTGATTAATATTGTATTGTCTAGGGTTTTAATATTTCGTTTGTTTATCTGCCAGTGTTATAGTACTACTTTATTACATAGGATTCCCGGCGTTCAATTCTATAAAGTGGTGATTAATATTGTATTGTCTAGGGTTTTAATATTTCGTTTGTTTATCTGCCAGTGTTATAGTACTACTTTATTACATAGGATTCCCGGCGTTCAATTCTATGAAGTGTTGATTAATATTGTATTGTCTAGGGTTTTAATATTTCGTGTGTTTATCTGCCAGTGTTATAGTACTACTTTATTACATAGGATTCCCGGCGTTCAATTCTATGAAGTGTTGATTAATATTGTATTGTCTAGGGTTTTAATATTTCGTTTGTTTATCTGCCAGTGTTATAGTAATAGTGTATTACAAAGGATTCTCGGCGTTCAATTCTATGAAGTGTTGATTAATATTGTATTGTCTAGGGTTTTAATATTTCGTTTGTTCATCTGCCAGTGTTATAGTACTACTTTATTACATAGGATTCTCGGCGTTCAATTCTATGAAGTGTTGATTAATATTGTATTGTCTAGGGTTTTAATATTTCGTTTGTTTATCTGCCAGTGTTATAGTACTACTTTATTACATAGGATTCCCGGCGTTCAATTCTATGAAGTGTTGATTAATATTGTATTGTCTAGAGTTTTAATATTTCGTTTGTTTATCTGCCAGTGTTATAGTACTACTGTATTACATATGATTCTCGGCGTTCAATTCTATGAAGTGTTGATTAATATTGTATTGTCAATGGTTTTAATGTTTCGTTTGTTTATCTGCCAGTGTTATAGTAATACTGTATTACATATGATTTTCGGCGTTCTATTCTATGAAGTGTTGATTAATATTGTATTGTCTAGGGTTTTAATATTCCGTTTGTTTATCTGCCAGTGTTATAGTACTACTGTATTACATAGGATTCTTGGCGTTCAATTCTATGAAGTGGTGATTAATATTGTATTGTCTAGGGTTTTAATATTTCGTTTGTTTATCTGCCAGTGTTATAGTACTACTTTATTACATAGGATTCCCGGCGTTCAATTCTATGAAGTGTTGATTAATATTGTATTGTCTAGAGTTTTAATATTTCGTTTGTTTATCTGCCAGTGTTATAGTACTACTTTATTACATAGGATTCCCGGCGTTCAATTCTATGAAGTGTTGATTAATATTGTATTGTCTAGGGATTTAATATTTCGTTTGTTTATCTGCCAGTGTTATAGTACGACTGTATTATATAGGATTCCCGGCATTCAATTCTATGAAGTGTTGATTAATATTGTATTGTCAAGGGTTTTAATATTTCGTTTGTTTATCTGCCAGTGTTATAGTACTACTGTATTATATAGGATTCCCGGCGTTCAATTCTATGAAGTGTTGATTAATATTGTATTGTCTAGGGTTTTAATATTTCGTTTGTTTATCTGCCAGTGTTATAGTACTACTTTATTACATAGGATTCCCGGCGTTCAATTCTATGAAGTGTTGATTAAAAATTGTATTGTCTAGAGTTTTAATATTTCGTTTGTTTATCTGCCAGTGTTATAGTACTACTGTATTACATAGGATTCTCGGCGTTCAATTCTATGAAGTGTTGATTAATATTGTATTGTCTAGAGTTTTAATATTTCGTTTGTTTATCTGCCAGTGTTATAGTACTACTGTATTACATAGGATTCTCGGCGTTCAATTCTATGAAGTGTTGATTAATATTGTATTGTCTAGGGTTTTAATATTTCGTTTGTTTATCTGCCAGTGTTATAGTACTACTGTATTACATATGATTCTCGGCGTTCAATTCTATGAAGTGTTGATTAATATTGTATTGTCTAGAGTTTTAATATTTCGTTTGTTTATCTGCCAGTGTTATAGTACTACTGTATTACATAGGATTCTCGGCGTTCAATTCTATGAAGTGTTGATTAATATTGTATGTCTAGGGTTTTAATATTTCGTTTGTTTATCTGCCAGTGTTATAGTACTACTGTATTACATAGGATTCCCGGCGTTCAATTCCATGAAGTGTTGATTAATATTGTATTGTCTAGGGTTTTAATATTTCGTTTGTTTATCTGCCAGTGTTATAGTACTACTGTATTACATAGGATTCTCGGCGTTCAATTCTATGAAGTGGTGATTAATATTGTATTGTCTAGGGTTTTAATATTTCGTTTGTTTATCTGCCAGTGTTATAGTAATATTGTATTTCATAGGATTCTTGGCGTTCAATTCTATGAAGTTTTGATTAATATTGTATTGTCTAGGGTTTTAATATTTCGTTTGTTTATTTGCCAGTGTTATGGTACTACTGTATTACATAGGATTCTCGGCGTTCAATTCTCTGAAGTGGTGATTAATATTGTATTGTCTAGGGTTTTAATATTTCGTTTGTTTATCTGCCAGTGTTATAGTACTACTGTATTACATAGGATTCTCGGCGTTCAATTCTATGAAGTGTTGATTAATATTGTATTGTCTAGGGTTTTAATATTTCGTTTGTTTATCTGCCAGTGTTATGGTACTACTGTATTACATATGGTTCTCGGCGTTCAATTCTCTGAAGTGGTGATTAATATTGTATTGTCTAGGGTTTTAATATTTCGTTTGTTTATCTGCCAGTGTTATAGTACTACTGTATTACATAGGATTCTCGGCGTTCAATTCTATGAAGTGTTGATTAATATTGTATTGTCTAGGGTTTTAATATTTCGTTTGTTTATCTGCCAGTGTTATAGTACTACTGTATTACATAGGATTCTCGGCGTTCAATTCTATGATGTGTTGATTAATATTGTATTGTCTATTGTTTTAATGTTTCGTTTGTTTATCTGCCAGTGTTATAGTACTACTGTATTACATAGGATTCTCGGCGTTCAATTCTATGAAGTGGTGATTGATATTGTATTGTCTAGGGTTTTATTATTTCGTTTGTTTATCTGCCAGTGTTATTTTACTACTTTATTACATAGTATTCCCGGCGTTCAATTCTATAAAGTGTTGATTAATATTGTATTGTCTAGGGTTTTAATATTTCGTTTGTTTATCTGCCAGTGTTATAGTACTACTTTATTACATAGGATTCCCGGCGTTCAATTCTATAAAGTGGTGATTAATATTGTATTGTCTAGGGTTTTAATATTTCGTTTGTTTATCTGCCAGTGTTATAGTACTACTTTATTACATAGGATTCTCGGCGTTCAATTCTATAAAGTGGTGATTAATATTGTATTGTCTAGGGTTTTAATATTTCGTTTGTTTATCTGCCAGTGTTATAGTACTACTGTATTACATGGGATTCTCGGCGTTCAATTCTATGAAGTGTTGATTAATATTGTATTGTCTAGGGTTTTAATATTTCGTTTGTTTATCAGCCAGTGTTATAGTACTACTTTATTACATAAGATTCTCGGCGTTCAATTCTATGAAGTGTTGATTAATATTGTATTGTCTAGGGTTTTAATATTTCGTTTGTTTATCTGCCAGTGTTATAGTACTACTTTATTACATAGGATTCCCGGCGTTCAATTCTATGAAGTGTTGATTAATATTGTATTGTCTAGGGTTTTAATATTTCGTTTGTTTATCTGCCAGTGTTATAGTACTACTTTATTACATAGGATTCCCGGCGTTCAATTCTATGAAGTGTTGATTAATATTGTATTGTCTAGGGTTTTAATATTTCGTTTGTTTATCTGCCAGTGTTATAGAACTACTTTATTACATAGGATTCCCGGCGTTCAATTCTATGAAGTGTTGATTAATATTGTATTGTCTAGGGTTTTAATATTTCGTTTGTTTATCTGCCAGTGTTATAGTACTACTGTATTACATAGGATTCTCGGCGTTCAATTCTATGAAGTGTTGATTAATATTGTATTGTCTAGGGTTTTAATATTTCGTTTGTTTATCTGCCAGTGTTATAGTAATACTGTATTATATAGGATTCTCGGCGTTCAATTCTATGAAGTGGTGATTAATATTGTATTGTCTAGGGTTTTAATATTTCGTTTGTTTATCTGCCAGTGTTATAGTACTACTGTATTACATAGGATTCTCGGCGTTCAATTCTATGAAGTGCTGATTAATATTGTATTGTCTAGGATTTTAATATTTCGTTTGTTTATCTGCCAGTGTTATAGTACTACTTTATTACATAGGATTCCCGGCGTTCAATTCTATGAAGTGTTGATTAATATTGTATTGTCTAGGGTTTTAATATTTCGTTTGTTAATCTGCCAGTGTTATAGTACTACTGTATTACATAGGATTCCCGGCGTTCAATTCTATGAAGTGTTGATTAATATTGTATTGTCTAGGGTTTTAATATTTCGTTTGTTTATCTGCCAGTGTTATAGTACTACTTTATTACATAAGATTCCCGGCGTTCAATTCTATGAAGTGTTGATTAATATTGTATTGTCTAGGGTTTTAATATTTCGTTTGTTTATCTGCCAGTGTTATAGTAATACTGTATTACATAGGATTCTCGGCGTTCAATTCTATGAAGTGTTGATTAATATTGTATTGTCTAGGGTTTTAATATTTCGTTTGTTTATCTGCCAGTGTTATGGTACTACTGTATTACATATGATTCTCGGCGTTCAATTCTCTGAAGTGGTGATTAATATTGTATTGTCTAGGGTTTTTATATTTCGTTTGTGTATCTGCCAGTGTTATAGTACTACTGTATTACATAGGATTCCCGGCGTTCAATTCCATGAAGTGTGATTATATTGTATTGTCTAGGGTTTTAATATTTCGTTGTTTATCTGCCAGTGTTATAGTACTACTTTATTACATAGCTCTCGGCGTCATCTATGAAGTGTGATATATGTATGTCTAGGGTTTTAATATTCGTTATTTATCTGCCAGTGTATAGTACTACTTTATTACATAGGATTCCCGGCGTTCAATTCTATAAAGTGGTGATTAATATTGTATTGTCTAGGTTTTTAATATTTCGTTTGTTTATCTGCCAGTGTTATAGTACTACTGTATTACATAGGATTCTCGGCGTTCAATTCTATGAAGTGGTGATTAATATTGTATTGTCTAGGGTATTAATATTTCGTTTATTTATCTGCCAGTGTTATAGTACAACTTTATTACATAGGATTCTCGGCGTTCAATTCTATGAAGTGTTGATTAATATTGTATTGTCTAGGGTTTTAATATTTCGTTTGTTTATCTGCCAGTGTTATAGTACTACTTTATTTCATAGGATTCTCGGCGTTCAATTCTATGAAGTGCTGATTAATATTGTATTGTCTAGGGTTTTAATATTTCGTTTGTTTATCTGCCAGTGTTATAGTACTACTTTATTACATAGGATTCTCGGCGTTCAATTCTATGAAGTGTTGATTAATATTGTATTGTCTAGGGTTTTAATATTTCGTTTGTTTATCTGCCAGTGTTATAGTACAACTTTGTTACATAGGATTCCCGGCGTTCAATTCTATAAAGTGGTGATTAATATTGTATTGTCTAGGGTTTTAATATTTCGTTTGTTTATCTGCCAGTGTTATAGTACTACTGTATTACATAGGATTCTCGGCGTTCAATTCTATGAAGTGGTGATTAATATTGTATTGTCTAGGGTTTTAATATTTCGTTTGTTTATCTGCCAGTGTTATAGTAATATTGTATTTCATAGGATTCTTGGCGTTCAATTCTTTGAAGTTTTGATTAATATTGTATTGTCTAGGGTTTTAATATTTCGGTTGTTTATTTGCCAGTGTTATGGTACTACTGTATTACATAGGATTCTCGGCGTTCAATTCTATGAAGTGGTGATTAATATTGTATTGTCTAGGGTTTTAATATTTCGTTTGTTTATCTGCCAGTGTTATAGTATTACTGTATTACATAGGATTCTGGGCGTTCAATTCTATGAAGTGGTGATTAATATTGTATTGTCTAGGGTTTTAATATTTCGTGTGTTCATCTGCCAGTGTACTACTGTATTACATAGGATTCTCGGCGTTCAATTCTATGAAGTGTTGATTAATATTGTATTGTCTAGGGTTTTAATATTTCGTTTGTTTATCTGCCAGTGTTATTGTAATACTGTATTACATAGGATTTTCGGCGTTCAATTCTATGAAGTGTTGATTAATATTGTATTGTCCAGGGTTTTAATATTTCGTTTGTTTATCTGCCAGTGTTATAGTACTACTGTATTACATAGGATTCTCGACGTTCAATTCTATGAAGTGTTGATTAATATTGTATTGTCTAGGGTTTTAATATTTCGTTTGTTTATCTGCCAGTGTTATAGTACTACTGTATTACATATGATTCTCTGCGTTCAATTCTATGAAGTGTTGATTAATATTGTATTGTCTAGAGTTTTAATATTTCGTTTGTTTATCTGCCAGTGTTATAGTACTACTGTATTACATAGGATTCTCGGCGTTCAATTCTATGAAGTGTTGATTAATATTGTATTGTCTAGGGTTTTAATATTTCGTTTGTTTATCTGCCAGTGTTATAGTACTACTGTATTACTTAGGATTCTCGGCGTTCAATTCTATAAAGTGTTGATTAATATTGTATTGTCTAGAGTTTTAATATTTCGTTTGTTTATCTGCCAGAGTTATAGTACTACTGTATTACATAGGATTCTCGGCGTTCAATTCTATGAAGTGGTGATTAATATTGTATTGTCTAGAGTTTTAATATTTCGTTTGTTTATCTGCCAGTGTTATTGTAATACTGTATTACATAGGATTCTCGGCGTTCAATTCTATGAAGTGTTGATTAATATTGTATTGTCCAGGGTTTTAATATTTCGTTTGTTTATCTGCCAGTGTTATAGTACTACTGTATTATATAGGATTCCCGGCGTTCAATTTTATGAAGTGTTGATTAATATTGTATTGTCTAGGGTTTTAATATTTCGTTTGTTTATCTGCCAGTGTTATAGTACTACAGTATTACATAGGATTCTCGGCGTTCAATTCTATGAAGTGTTGATTAATATTGTATTGTCTAGAGTTTTAATATTTCGTTTGTTTATCTGCCAGTGTTATAGTACTACTGTATTACATAGGATTCTTGGCGTTCAATTCTATGAAGTGGTGATTAATATTGTATTGTCTAGGGTTTTAATATTTCATTTGTTTATCTGCCAGTGTTATAGTACTACTTTATTACATAGGATTCCCGGCGTTCAATTCTATGAAGTGTTGATTAATATTGTATTGTCTAGGGTTTTAATATTTCGTTTGTTTATCTGCCAGTGTTATAGTACTACTGTATTACATAGGATTCTCGGCGTTCAATTCTATGAAGTGTTGATTAATATTGTATTGTCTAGGGTTTTAATATTTCGTTTGTTTATCTGCCAGTGTTATAGTACTACTGTATTACATAGGATTCTCGGCGTTCAATTCTATAAAGTGTTGATTAATATTGTATTGTCTAGAGTTTTAATATTTCGTTTGTTTATCTGCCAGTGTTATAGTACTACTGTATTACATAGGATTCTCGGCGTTCAATTCTATGAAGTGTTGATTAATATTGTATTGTCTAGGGTTTTAATATTTCGTTTGTTTATCTGCCAGTGTTATAGTACTACTTTATTACATAGGATTCCCGGCGTTCAATTCTATGAAGTGTTGATTAATATTGTATTGTCTAGGGTTTTAATATTTCGTTTGTTTATCTGCCAGTGTTATAGTACTACTGTATTACATAGGATTCTCGGCGTTCAATTCTATGAAGTGTTGATTAATATTGTATTGTCTAGGGTTTTAATGTTTCGTTTGTTTTATCTGCCAGTGTTATAGTAATACTGTATTACATAGGATTCTCGGCATTCAATTCTATGAAGTGTTGATTAATATTGTATTGTCTAGGGTTTTAATATTTCGTTTGTTTATCTGCCAGTGTTATAGTAATACTGTATTACATAGGATTCTCGGCGTTCAATTCTATGAAGTGTTGATTAATATTGTATTGTCTAGAGTTTTAATATTTCGTTTGTTTATCTGCCAGTGTTATAGTACTACTGTATTATATAGGATTCTCGGCGTTCAATTCTATGAAGTGTTGATTAATATTGTATTGTCTAGGGTTTTAATATTTCGTTTGTTTATCTGCCAGTGTTATAGTACTACTTTATTACATAGTATTCCCGGCGTTCAATTCTATGAAGTGTTGATTAATATTGTATTGTCTAGGGTTTTAATATTTCGTTTGTTTATCTGCCAGTGTTATTGTTCGACTGTATTATATAGGATTCTCGGCATTCAATTCTATGAAGTGTTGATTAATATTGTATTGTCCAGGGTTTTAATATTTCGTTTGTTTATCTGCCAGTGTTATAGTACTACTGTATTATATAGGATTCCCGGCGTTCAATTCTATGAAGTGTTGATTAATATTGTATTGTCTAGGGTTTTAATATTTCGTTTGTTTATCTGCCAGTGTTATAGTCCTACTTTATTACACAGGATTCCCGGCGTTCAATTCTATGAAGTGTTGATTAAAAATTGTATTGTCTAGAGTTTTAATATTTCGTTTGTTTATCTGCCAGTGTTATAGTACTACTGTATTACATAGGATTCTCGGCGTTCAATTCTATGAAGTGTTGATTAATATTGTATTGTCTAGAGTTTTAATATTTCGTTTGTTTATCTGCCAGTGTTATAGTACTACTGTATTACATAGGATTCTCGGCGTTCAATTCTATGAAGTGTTGATTAATATTGTATTGTCTAGGGTTTTAATATTTCGTTTGTTTATCTGCCAGTGTTATAGTACTACTGCATTACATATGATTCTCGGCGTTCAATTCTATGAAGTGTTGATTAATATTGTATTGTCTAGAGTTTTAATATTTCGTTTGTTTATCTGCCAGTGTTATAGTACTACTGTATTACATAGGATTCTCGGCGTTCAATTCTAGGAAGTGTTGATTAATATTGTATTGTCTAGGGTTTTAATATTTCGTTTGTTTATCTGCCAGTGTTATAGTACTACTGTATTACATAGGATTCTCGGCGTTCAATTCTATAAAGTGTTGATTAATATTGTATTGTCTAGAGTTTTAATATTTCGTTTGTTTATCTGCCAGAGTTATAGTACTACTGTATTACATAGGATTCTCGGCGTTCAATTCTATGAAGTGGTGATTAATATTGTATTGTCTAGGGTATTAATATTTCGTTTGTTTATCTGCCAGTGTTATAGTACAACTTTATTACATAGGATTCTCGGCGTTCAATTCTATGAAGTGTTGATTAATATTGTATTGTCTAGGGTTTTAATATTTCGTTTGTTTATCTGCCAGTGTTATAGTACTACTTTATTTCATAGGATTCTCGGCGTTCAATTCTATGAAGTGCTGATTAATATTGTATTGTCTAGGGTTTTAATATTTCGTTTGTTTATCTGCCAGTGTTATAGTACTACTTTATTACATAGGATTCTCGGCGTTCAATTCTATGAAGTGGTGATTAATATTGTATTGTCTAGGGTTTTAGTATTTCGTTTGTTTATCTGCCAGTGTTATAGTACTACTGTATTACATAGGATTCTCGGCGTTCAATTCTATGAAGTGTTGATTAATATTGTATTGTCTAGGGTTTTAATATTTCGTTTGTTTATCTGCCAGTGTTATAGTACAACTTTGTTACATAGGATTCCCGGCGTTCAATTCTATGAAGTGTTGATTGATATTGTATTGTCTAGGGTTTTAATATTTCGTTTGTTTATCTGCCAGTGTTATAATACTACTTTATTACATAGGATTCTCGGCGTTCAATTCTATGAAGTGTTGATTAATATTGTATTGTCTAGGGTTTTAATATTTCGTTTGTTTATCTGCCAGTGTTATAGTACTACTGTATTACATAGGATTCTCTGCGTTCAATTCTATGAAGTGTGATTAATATTGTATTGTCTAGGGTTTTAGTATTTCGTTTGTTTACCTGCCAGTGTTATAGTACTACTGTATTACATAGGATTCCCGGCGTTCAATTCTATGAAGTGTTGATTAATATTGTATTGTCTAGGGTTTTAATATTTCGTTTGTTTATCTTCCAGTGTTATAATACTACTTTATTACATATGATTCTCGGCGTTCAATTTTATGAAGTGTTGATGAATATTGTATTGTCTAGGGTTTCAATATTTCGTTTGTTTATCTGCCAGTGTTATAGTACTACTGTATTACATAGGATTCCCGGCGTTCAATTCTATGAAGTGTTGATTAATATTGTATTGTCTAGGGTTTTAATATTTCGTTTGTTTATCTGCCAGTGTTATAATACTACTTTATTACATAGGATTCTCGGCGTTCAATTCTATGAAGTGTTGATGAATATTGTATTGTCTAGGGTTTCATTGTTTCGTTTGTTTATCTGCCAGTGTTATAGTAATAGTGTATTACATAGGATTCTCGGCGTTCAATTCTATGAAGTGTTGATTAATATTGTATTGTCTAGGGTTTTAATATTTCGTGTGTTTATCTGCCAGTGTTATAGTACTACTTTATTACATAGGATTCTCGGCGTTCAATTCTATGAAGTGTTGATTAATATTGTATTGTCTAGGGTTTTAATATTTCGTTTGTTTATCTGCCAGTGTTATAGTACTACTTTATTACATAAGATTCCTGGCGTTCAATTCTATGAAGTGTTGATTAATATTTTATTGTCTAGGGTTTTAATATTTCGTTTGTTTATCTGCCAGTGTTATATTAATACTGTATTACATAGGATTCTCGGCGTTCAATTCTATGAAGTGTTGATTAATATTGTATTGTCTAGGGTTTTAATATTTCGTTTGTTTATCTGCCAGTGTTATAGTACTACTGTATTACATAGGATTCTCGGCGTTCAATTCTATGAAGTGTTGATTAATATTGTATTGTCTAGGGTTTTAATATTTCGTTTGTTTATCTGCCAGTGTTATAGTACTACTTTATTGCATAGGATTCCCGGCGTTCAATTCTATGAAGTGTTGATTAATATTGTATTGTCTAGGGTTTTAATATTTCGTTTGTTTATCTGCCAGTGTTATAGTACTACTGTATTACATAGGATTGTCGGCGTTCAATTCTATGAAGTGTTGATTAATATTGTATTGTCTAGGGTTTTAATATTTCGTTTGTTTATCTGCCAGTGTTATAGTACTACTGTATTACATAGGATTCTCGGCGTTCAATTCTATGAAGTGTTGATTAATATTGTATTGTCTAGGGTTTTAATGTTTCGTTTGTTTATCTGCCAGTGTTATAGTACTACTTTATTACATAAGATTCTCGGCGTTCAATTCTATGAAGTGTTGATTAATATTGTATTGTCTAGGGTTTTAATATTTCGTTTGTTTATCTGCCAGTGTTATAGTACTACTTTATTACATAGGATTCCCGGCGTTCAATTCTATGAAGTGTTGATTAATATTGTATTGTCTAGGGTTTTAATATTTCGTTTGTTTATCTGCCAGTGTTATAGTACTACTTTATTACATATGATTCCCGGCGTTCAATTCTATGAAGTGTTGATTAATATTGTATTGTCTAGGGTTTTAATATTTCGTTTGTTTATCTGCCAGTGTTATAGAACTACTTTATTACATAGGATTCCCGGCGTTCAATTCTATGAAGTGTTGATTAATATTGTATTGTCTAGAGTTTTAATATTTCGTTTGTTTATCTGCCAGTGTTATAGTACTACTGTATTACATATGATTCTCGGCGTTCAATTCTATGAAGTGTTGATTAATATTGTATTGTCAATGGTTTTAATGTTTCGTTTGTTTATCTGCCAGTGTTATAGTAATACTGTATTACATATGATTTTCGGCGTTCTATTCTATGAAGTGTTGATTAATATTGTATTGTCTAGGGTTTTAATATTCCGTTTGTTTATCTGCCAGTGTTATAGTACTACTGTATTACATAGGATTCTCGGCGTTCAATTCTATGAAGTGTTGATTAATATTGTATTGTCTAGGGTTTTAATATTTCGTTTGTTTATCTGCCAGTGTTATAGTAATACTGTATTACATAGGATTCTCGGCGTTCAATTCTATAAAGTGTTGATTAATATTGTATTGTCTAGGGTTTTAATATTTCGTTTGTTTATCTGCCAGTGTTATAGTACTACTGTATTACTTAGGATTCTCGGCGTTCAATTCTATAAAGTGTTGATTAATATTGTATTGTCTAGAGTTTTAATATTTCGTTTGTTTATCTGCCAGAGTTATAGTACTACTGTATTACATAGGATTCTCGGCGTTCAATTCTATGAAGTGGTGATTAATATTGTATTGTCTAGGGTTTTAATATTTCGTTTGTTTATCTGCCAGTGTTATTGTAATACTGTATTACATAGGATTCTCGGCGTTCAATTCTATGAAGTGTTGATTAATATTGTATTGTCCAGGGTTTTAATATTTCGTTTGTTTATCTGCCAGTGTTATAGTACTACTGTATTATATAGGATTCCCGGCGTTCAATTCTATGAAGTGTTGATTAATATTGTATTGTCTAGGGTTTTAATATTTCGTTTGTTTATCTGCCAGTGTTATAGTACTACAGTATTACATAGGATTCTCGGCGTTCAATTCTATGAAGTGTTGATTAATATTGTATTGTCTAGGGTTTTAATATTTCGTTTGTTTATCTGCCAGTTTTATAGTACTACTGTATACATAGGATTCTCGGCGTTCAATTCTCTGAAGTGGTGATTAATATTGTATTGTCTAGGGTTTTTATATTTCGTTTGTTTATCTGCCAGTGTTATAGTACTACTGTATTACATAGGATTCTCGGCGTTCAATTCTCTGAAGTGGTGATTAATATTGTATTGTCTAGGGTTTTTATATTTCGTTTGTTTATCTGCCAGTGTTATAGTACTACTGTATTACATAGGATTCCCGGCGTTCAATTCCATGAAGTGTTGATTAATATTGTATTGTCTAGGGTTTTAATATTTCGTTTGTTTATCAGCCAGTGTTATAGTACTACTGTAATACATAGGATTCCCGGCGTTCAATTCTATGAAGTGTTGATTAATATTGTATTGTCTAGGGTTTTAATATTTCGTTTGTTTATCTGCCAGTGTTATAGTACTACTGTATTACATAGGATTCTCGGCGTTCAATTCTATGAAGTGTTGATTAATATTGTATTGTCTAGGGTTGTAATATTTCGTTTGTTTATCTGCCAGTGTTATAGTACTACTTTATTACATAAGATTCCCGGCGTTCAATTCTATGAAGTGTTGATTAATATTGTATTGTCTAGGGTTTTAATATTTCGTTTGTTTATCTGCCAGTGTTATAGTACTACTTTATTACATAAGATTCCCGGCGTTCAATTCTATGAAGTGTTGATTAATATTGTATTGTCTAGGGTTTTAATATTTCGTTTGTTTATCTGCCAGTGTTATAGTATTACTGTATTACATTGGATTCTCGGCGTTCAATTCTATGAAGTGTTGATTAATATTGTATTGTCTAGAGTTTTAATATTTCGTTTGTTTATCTGCCAGTGTTATAGTACTACTTTATTACATATGATTCCCGGCGTTCAATTCTATGAAGTGTTGATTAATATTGTATTGTCTAGGGTTTTAATATTTCGTTTGTTTATCTGCCAGTAATATAATACTACATTATTACATAGGATTCCCGGCGTTCAATTCTATGAAGTGTTGATTAATATTGTATTGTCTAGGGTTTTAATATTTCGTTTGTTTATCTGCCAGTGTTATAGTACTACTGTATTATATAGGATTCTCGGCGTTCAATTCTATGAAGTGTTGATTAATATTGTATTGTCTAGGGTTTTAATATTTCGTGTGTTCATCTGCCAGTGTACTACTGTATTACATAGGATTCTCGGCGTTCAATTCTATGAAGTGTTGATTAATATTGTATTGTCTAGGGTTTTAATATTTCGTTTGTTTATCTGACAGTGTTATAGTATTACTGTATTACATAGGATTCTTGGCGTTCAATTCTATGAAGTGGTGATTAATATTGTATTGTCTAGGGTTTTAATATTTCGTTTGTTTATCTGCCAGTGTTATAGTACTACTGTATTACATAGGATTCTCGGCGTTCAATTCTATGAAGTGTTGATTAATATTGTATTGTCTAGGGTTTTAATATTTCGTTTGTTTATCTGCCAGTGTTATAGTAATACTGTATTACATAGGATTCTCGGCGTTCAATTCTATGAAGTGTTGATTAATATTGTATTGTCCAGGGTTTTAATATTTCGTTTGTTTATCTGCCAGTGTTATAGTACTACTGTATTATATAGAATTCCCGGCGTTCAATTCTATGAAGTGTTGATTAATATTGTATTGTCTAGGGTATTAATGTTTCGTTTGTTTATCTCCCAGTGTTATAGTACTACTTTATTACATAGGATTCTCGGCGTTCAATTCTATGAAGTGTTGATTAATATTGTATTGTCTAGGGTTTTAATATTTCGTTTGTTTATCTGCCAGTGTTATAGTACTACTTTATTACACAGGATTCCCGGCGTTCAATTCTATGAAGTGTTGATTAATATTGTATTGTCTAGGGTTTTAATATTTCGTTTGTTTATCTGCCAGTGTTATAGTACTACTGTATTACATAGGATTCTCGGCGTTCAATTCTATGGAGTGTTGATTAATATTGTATTTTCTAGGGTTTTAATATTTCGTTTGTTTATCTGCCAGTATTATAGTACTACTGTATTACATAGGATTCTCGGCGTTCAATTCTCTGAAGTGGTGATTAATATTGTATTGTCTAGGGTTTAACATTTCGTTTGTTTATCTGCCAGTGTTATAGTACTACTGTATTACATAGGATTCTCGGCGTTCAATTCTATGAAGTGTTGATTAATATTGTATTGTCTAGGGTTTTAATATTTCGTTTGTTTATCTGCCAGTGTTATAGTACTACTTTATTACATAGGATTCCCGGCGTTCAATTCTATGAAGTGTTGATTAATATTGTATTGTCTAGGGTTTTAATATTTCGTTTGTTTATCTGCCAGTGTTATAGTACTACTTTATTACATAGGATTCCCGGCGTTCAATTCTATAAAGTGGTGATTAATATTGTATTGTCTAGGGTTTTAATATTTCGTTTGTTTATCTGCCAGTGTTATAGTACTACTGTATTACATAGGATTCTCGGCGTTCAATTCTATGAAGTGGTGATTAATATTGTATTGTCTAGGGTATTAATATTTCGTTTATTTATCTGCCAGTGTTATAGTACAACTTTATTACATAGGATTCTCGGCTTTCAATTCTATGAAGTGATGATTAATATTGTATTGTCTAGGGTTTTAATATTTCGTTTGTTTATCTGCCAGTGTTATAGTACTACTTTATTTCATAGGATTCTCGGCGTTCAATTCTATGAAGTGTTGATTAATATTGTATTGACTAGGGTTTTAATATTTCGTTTGTTTATCTGCCAGTGTTATAGTACTACTGTATTACATAGGATTCTCGGCGTTCAATTCTATGAAGTGTTGATTAATATTGTATTGTCTAGGGTTTTAATATTTCGTTTGTTTATCTGCCAGTGTTATAGTACTACTTTATTACATAGGATTCCCGGCGTTCAATTCTATGAAGTGTTGATTAATATTGTATTGTCTAGGGTTTTAATATTTCGTTTGTTTATCTGCCAGTGTTATAGTACTACTTTATTACATAGGATTCCCGGCGTTCAATTCTATAAAGTGGTGATTAATATTGTATTGTCTAGGGTTTTAATATTTCGTTTGTTTATCTGCCAGTGTTATAGTACTACTGTATTACATAGGATTCTCGGCGTTCAATTCTATGAAGTGGTGATTAATATTGTATTGTCTAGGGTATTAATATTTCGTTTATTTATCTGCCAGTGTTATAGTACAACTTTATTACATAGGATTCTCGGCGTTCAATTCTATGAAGTGTTGATTAATATTGTATTGTCTAGGGTTTTAATATTTCGTTTGTTTATCTGCCAGTGTTATAGTACTACTTTATTTCATAGGATTCTCGGCGTTCAATTCTATGAAGTGTTGATTAATATTGTATTGTCTAGGGTTTTAATATTTCGTTTGTTTATCTGCCAGTGTTATAGTACTACTTTATTACATAGGATTCCCGGCGTTCAATTCTATGAAGTGTTGATTAATATTGTATTGTCTAGGGTTTTTATATTTCGTTTGTTTATCTGCCAGTGTTATAGTACTACTTTATTACATAGGATTCCCGGCGTTCAATTCTATGAAGTGTTGATTAATATTGTATTGTCTAGGGTTTTTATATTTCGTTTGTTTATCTGCCAGTGTTATAGTACTACTTTATTACATAGGATTCCCGGCGTTCAATTCTATGAAGTGTTGATTAATATTGTATTGTCTAGGGTTTTAATATTTCGTTTGTTTATCTGCCAGTGTAATAATACTACTTTATTACATAGGATTCTCGGCGTACAATTCTATGAAGTGTTGATGAATATTGTATTGTCTGGGGTTTCAATATTTCGTTTGTTTATCTGCCAGTGTATAGTACTACTGTATTACGTAGGATTCCCCGGCGTTCAATCTATGAAGTGTGATTAATATTGTATTGTCTAGGGTTTAATATTTCGTTTGTTTATCTGCCCAGTGTTATAGTAATAGTGTATTACATAGGATTCTCGGCGTTCAATTCTATGAAGTGTTGATTAATATTGTATTGTCTAGGGTTTTAATATTTCGTTTGTTTATCTGCCAGTGTTATAGTACTACTGTATTACATAGGATTGTCGGCGTTCAATTCTATGGAAGTGTTGATTAATATTGTATTGTCTAGGGTTTTAATATTTCGTTTGTTTATCTGCCAGTATTATAGTACTACTTTATTACATAGGATTCCCGGCGTTCAATTCTACGAAGTGTTGATTAATATTGTATTGTCTAGGGTTTTAATATTTCGTTTGTTTATCTGCCAGTGTTATAGTAATAGTGTATTACATAGGATTCTCGGCGTTCAATTCTATGAAGTGTTGATTAATATTGTATTGTCTAGGGTTTTAATATTTCGTGTGTTTATCTGCCAGTGTTATAGTACTACTTTATAACATAGGATTCCCGGCGTTCAATTCTATGAAGTGTTGATTAATATTGTATTGTCTAGGGTTTTAATATTTCGTGTGTTTATCTGCCAGTGTTATAGTACTACTTTATTACATATGATTCCCGGCGTTCAATTCTATGAAGTGTTGATTAATATTGTATTGTCTAGGGTTTTAATATTTCGTTTGTTTATCCCC
>NW_003114315.1:0-20101 GCF_000003605.2 Saccoglossus kowalevskii | reverse complement strand
TACATCATAACGTTTCAAAAGTGATGTAATTGTTTCAAGGCATGCCCGGTAACATAATATCTTGTGTAAACACTGAATTAGCTTTATTATTTCTCTTTGTTGTTATGAAACTGTTTTAGTGGTAATCTGTCAAATGTTCACGTAGGTATTATGGGAATCTGCCAAATGCTCACATAGGTATTATGGGAATCTGCCAAATGCTCACGTAGGTATTATGGGAATCTGTCAAATCCTCACGTTGGCATTATGGTAATCTGTCAAATGCTCACGTAGATATTATGGGAATCTCTCAAATGCTCACGTAGGTATTATGGGAATCTGCCAAATGCTCACGTAGGTATTATGGGAATCTGTCAAATCCTCACGTTGGCATTATGGTAATCTGTCAAATGCTCACGTAGATATTATGGGAATCTGCCAAATGCTCACGTAGGTATTATGGGAATCTCTCAAATGCTCACGTAGGTATTATGGGAATCTGCCAAATGTTCACGTAGGTATTATGGGAATCTGTCAAATGCTCACGTTGGCATTATGGTAATCTGTCAAATGCTCACGTAGATATTATGGGAATCTGCCAAATGCTCACGTAGGTATTATGGGAGTCTGTAAAATGCTCACGTAGGTATTATGGGAATCTGTCAAATGCTCACGTAGGTATTATGGGAATCTGCCAAATGCTCACGTAGGTATTATGGGAATCTGTCAAATCCTCACGTTGGCATTATGGTAATCTGTCAAATGCTCACGTAGGTATTATGGGAATCTGCCAAATGCTCACGTAGGTATTATGGGAGTCTGTAAAATGCTCACGTAGGTATTATGGGAATCTGCCGAATGCTCACATAGGTATTATGGGAATTTGTCAAATGCTCACGTAGATATCATGGTAATCTGTCAAATCCTCACGTAGGTATTATTGGAATCTGTCAAATCCTCACGTAGGTATTATTGGAATCTACCTGCCAAATGCTTACGTAGGTATTATGGGAATCTGTCAAATCCTCGCCTAGGTATTATGGGAATCTGTCAAATGCTCACGTAGGTATTATTGGAATCTTCCAAATGCTCACGTAGGTATTATGGGAATCTGCCAAATGCTCACGTAGGTACTATGGGAATCTGTCAAATCCTCACGTAGGTATTATAGGAATCTGCCAAATGCTTACGTAGGCATTATGGTAATCTGTCAAATGCTCATGTAGGTATTATGGGAATCTGCCAAATGCTCACGTAGGTATTATGGGAGTCTGTCAAATGCTCACGTAGGTATTATGGGAATCTGTCAAATGCTCACGTAGGTATTATAGGAATCTGTCAAATGCTCACGTAGGTATTATGGTAATCTGTCAAATGCTCATGTAGGTATTATGGGAATCTGCCAAATGCTCACGTAGGTATTATGGGAGTCTGTAAAATGCTCACGCAGGTATTATGGGAATCTGCCAAATGCTCACGTAGGTATTATGGGAATCTGTCAAATCCTCACGTTGGCATTATGGTAATCTGTCAAATGCTCACGTAGGTATTATGGGAATCTGTCAAATGCTCACGTAGGTATTATGGGAATCTGCCGAATGCTCACGTAGGTATTATGGGAATTTGTCAAATGCTCACGTAGATATCATGGTAATCTGTCAAATCCTCACGAAGGTATTATTGGAATCTGTCAAATCCTCACGTAGGTATTATTGGAATCTGCCTGCCAAATGCTTACGTAGGTATTATGGGAATCTTCCAAATGCTCACGTAGGTATTATAGGAATCTGCCAAATGCTTACGTAGGCATTATGGTAATCTGTCAAATGCTCACGTAGGTATTATGGGAATCTGCCAAATGCTCACGTAGGTATTATGGGAGTCTGTCAAATGCTCACGTAGGTATTATGGGAATCTGTCAAATGCTCACGTAGGTATTATAGGAATCTGTCAAATGCTCACGTAGGTATTATGGTAATCTGTCAAATGCTCACGTAGGTATTATGCGAATCTGCCGAATGCTCAAGTAGGTATTATGGGAATTTGTCAAATGCTCACGTAGATATCATGGTAATCTGTCAAATCCTCACGTAGGTATTATTGGAATCTGTCAAATCCTCACGTAGGTATTATTGGAATCTGCCTGCCAAATGCTTACATAGGTATTATGGGAATCTGTCAAATCCTCGCCTAGGTATTATGGGAATCTGTCAAATCCTCACGTAGGTATTATTGGAATCTTCCAAATGCTCAAGTAGGTATTATGGGAATCTGCCAAATGCTCACGTAGGTATTATGGGAATCTGTCAAATCCTCACGTAGGTATTATAGGAATCTGCCAAATGCTTACGTAGGCATTATGGTAATCTGTCAAATGCTCACATAGGTATTATGGTAATCTGTCAAATGCTCACGTAGGTATTATGGGAGTCTGTCAAATGCTCACGTAGGTATTATGGGAATCTGTCAAATGCTCACGTAGGTATTATAGGAATCTGTCAAATGCTCACGTAGGTATTATGGTAATCTGTCAAATGCTCACGTAGGTATTATGGGAATCTGTCAAATGCTCACTTAGGTATTATAGGAATCTGTCAAATGCTCACGTAGGTATTATGGTAATCTGTCAAATGCTCACGTAGGTATTATGGGAATCTGCCAAATGCTCACGTAGGTATTATGGGAATTTGTCAAATGCTCACGTAGATATCATGGTAATCTGTCAAATCCTCACGTAGGTATTATTGGAATCTGTCAAATCCTCAAGTAGGTATTATTGGAATCTGCCTGCCAAATGCTTACGTAGGTATTATGGGAATCTGTCAAATCCTCGCGTAGGTATTATGGGAATCTGTCAAATCCTCACGTAGGTATTATTGGAATCTTCCAAATGCTCACGTAGGTATTATGGGAATCTGCCAAATGCTCACGAAGGTATTATTGGAATCTGTCAAATCCTCACGTAGGTATTATAGGAATCTGCCAAATGCTTACGTAGGCATTATGGTAATCTGTCAAATGCACACGTAGGTATTATGGGAATCTGCCAAATGCTCACAGAGGTATTATGGGAGTCTGTCAAATGCTCACGTAGGTATTATGGGAATCTGTCAAATGCTCACGTAGGTATTATAGGAATCTGTCAAATGCTCACGTAGGTATTATGGTAATCTGTCAAATGCTCATGTAGGTATTATGGGAATCTGCCAAATGCTCACGTAGGTATTATGAGAATTTGTCAAATGCTCACGTAGGTATTATGGGAATCTGCCAAATGCTCACGTAGGTATTATGGGAATCTGTCAAATCCTCACGTTGGCATTATGGTAATCTGTCAAATGCTCACGTAGGTATTATGGGAATCTGTCAAATGCTTACGTAGATATCATGGTAATCTGTCAAATCCTCACGTAGGTATTATTGGAATCTGTCAAATCCTCACGTAGGTATTATTGGAATCTGCCTGCCGAATGCTTACGTAGGTATTATGGGAATCTGTCAAATCCTCGCGTTGGTATTATGGGAATCTCTCAAATCCTCACGTAGGTATTATTGGAATCTTCCAAATGCTCACGTAGGTATTATGGGAATCTGCCAAATGCTCACGTAGGTATTATGGGAATCTGTCAAATCCTCACGTAGGTATTATAGGAATCTGCCAAATGCTTACGTAGGCATTATGGTAATCTGTCAAATGCTCATGTAGGTATTATGGGAATCTGCCAAATGCTCACGTAGGTATTATGGGAGTCTGTCAAATGCTCACGTAGGTATTATGGGAATCTGTCAAATGCTCACGTAGGTATTATGGGAATCTGTCAAATGCTCACGTAGGTATTATGGTAATCTGTCAAATGCTCACGTAGGTATTATGGGAATCTGCCAAATGCTCACGTAGGTATTATGGGAGTCTGTAAAATGCTCACGTAGGTATTATGGGAATCTGCCAAATGCTCACGTAGGTATTATGGGAATCTGTCAAATCCTCACGTTGGCATTATGGTAATCTGTCAAATGCTCACGTAGGTATTATGGGAATCTGTCAAATGCTCACGTAGGTATTATGGGAATATGCCGAATGCTCACATAGGTATTATGGGAATTTGTCAAATGCTCATGTAGATATCATGGTAATCTGTCAAATCCTCACGAAGGTATTATTGGAATCTGTCAAATCCTCACGTAGGTATTATTGGAATCTGCCTGCCAAATGCTTACGTAGGTATTATGGGAATCTTCCAAATGCTCACGTAGGTATTATAGGAATCTGCCAAATGCTTACGTAGGCATTATGGTAATCTGTCAAATGCTCACGTAGGTATTATGGGAATCTGCCAAATGCTCACGTAGGTATTATGGGAGTCTGTCAAATGCTCACGTAGGTATTATGGGAATCTGTCAAATGCTCACGTAGGTATTATAGGAATCTGTCAAATGCTCACGTAGGTATTATGGTAATCTGTCAAATGCTCACGTAGGTATTATGGGAATCTGCCGAATGCTCACGTAAGTATTATGGGAATTTGTCAAATGCTCACGTAGATATCATGGTAATCTGTCAAATCCTCACGTAGGTATTATTGGAATCTGTCAAATCCTCACATAGGTATTATTGGAATCTGCCTGCCAAATGCTTACATAGGTATTATGGGAATCTGTCAAATCCTCGCCTAGGTATTATGGGAATCTGTCAAATCCTAACGTAGGTATTATTGGAATCTTCCAAATGCTCACGTAGGTATTATGGGAATCTGCCAAATGCTCACGTAGGTATTATGGGAATCTGTCAAATCCTCACGTAGGTATTATAGGAATCTGCCAATTGCTTAAGTAGGCATTATGGTAATCTGTCAAATGCTCACATAGGTATTATGGTAATCTGTCAAATGCTCAGGTAGGTATTATGGGAGTCTGTCAAATGCTCATGTAGGTATTATGGGAATCTGTCAAATGCTCACGTAGGTATTATAGGAATCTGTCAAATGCTCACGTAGGTATTATGGTAATCTGTCAAATGCTCATGTAGGTATTATGGGAATCTGCCAAATTCTCACGTAGGTATTATGGGAGTCTGTAAAATGCTCACGTAGGTATTATGGTAATCTGTCAAATGCTCACGTAGGTATTATGGGAATCTGCCAAATGCTCACGTAGGTATTATGGGAGTCTGTAAAATGCTCACGTAGGTATTATGGGAATCTGCCAAATGCTCACGTAGGTATTATGGGAATCTGTCAAATCCTCAGGTTGGCATTATGGTAATCTGTCAAATGCTCACGTAGGTATTATGGGAATCTGTCAAATGCTCACGTAGATATCATGGTAATCTGTAAAATCCTCACGTAGGTATTATTGGAATCTGTCAAATCCTCACGTAGGTATTATTGGAATCTGCCTGCCGAATGCTTACGTAGGTATTATGGGAATCTGTCAAATCCTTGCGTTGGTATTATGGGAATCTCTCAAATCCTCACGTAGGTATTATTGGAATCTTCCAAATGCTCACGTAGGTATTATAGGAATCTGCCAAATGCTTACGTAGGCATTATGGTAATCTGTCAAATGCTCACGTAGGTATTATGGGAATCTGCCAAATGCTCACGTAGGTATTATGGGAGTCTGTCAAATCCTCACGTAGGTATTATTGGAATCTGTCAAATCCTCACGTAGGTATTATTGGAATCTGCCTGCCAAATGCTTACGTAGGTATTATGGGAATCTGTCAAATCCTCGCCTAGGTATTATGGGAATCTGTCAAATCCTCACGTAGGTATTATTGGAATCTTCCTAATGCTCACGTAGGTATTATGGGAATCTGTCAAATCCTCACGTAGGTATTATAGGAATCTGCCAAATGCTTACGTAGGCATTATGGTAATCTGTCAAATGCTCACGTAGGTATTATGGGAATCTGCCAAATGCTCACGTAGGTATTATGGGAGTCTGTCAAATGCTCACGTAGGTATTATGGGAATCTGTCAAATGCTCACTTAGGTATTATAGGAATCTGTCAAATGCTCACGTAGGTATTATGGTAATCTGTCAAATGCTCACGTAGGTATTATGGGAATCTGCCAAATGCTCACGTAGGTATTATGGGAATTTGTCAAATGCTCACGTAGATATCATGGTAATCTGTCAAATCCTCACGTAGGTATTATTGGAATCTGTCAAATCCTCAAGTAGGTATTATTGGAATCTGCCTGCCAAATGCTTACGTAGGTATTATGGGAATCTGTCAAATCCTCGCGTAGGTATTATGGGAATCTGTCAAATCCTCACGTAGGTATTATTGGAATCTTCCAAATGCTCACGTAGGTATTATGGGAATCTGCCAAATGCTCACGTAGGTATTATTGGAATCTGTCAAATCCTCACGTAGGTATTATAGGAATCTGCCAAATGCTTACGTAGGCATTATGGTAATCTGTCAAATGCACACGTAGGTATTATGGGAATCTGCCAAATGCTCACAGAGGTATTATGGGAGTCTGTCAAATGCTCACGTAGGTATTATGGGAATCTGTCAAATGCTCACGTAGGTATTATAGGAATCTGTCAAATGCTCACGTAGGTATTATGGTAATCTGTCAAATGCTCATGTAGGTATTATGGGAATCTGCCAAATGCTCACGTAGGTATTATGGGAATTTGTCAAATGCTCGCGTAGGTATTATGGGAATCTGCCAAATGCTCACGTAGGTATTATGGGAATCTGTCAAATCCTCACGTTGGCATTATGGTAATCTGTCAAATGCTCACGTAGGTATTATGGGAATCTGTCAAATGCTCACGTAGATATCATGGTAATCTGTCAAATCCTCACGTAGGTATTATTGGAATCTGTCAAATCCTCACGTAGGTATTATTGGAATCTGCCTGCCGAATGCTTACGTAGGTATTATGGGAATCTGTCAAATCCTCGCGTTGGTATTATGGGAATCTCTCAAATCCTCACGTAGGTATTATT
Source organism: Saccoglossus kowalevskii (assembly GCF_000003605.2). Lineage (NCBI taxonomy): Eukaryota > Metazoa > Hemichordata > Enteropneusta > Harrimaniidae > Saccoglossus > Saccoglossus kowalevskii. The sequence continues at coordinate 13,152 of NW_003114315.1, read as the reverse complement.
GGAATCTTCCAAATGCTCACGTAGGTATTATGGGAATCTGCCAAATGCTCACGTAGGTATTATGGGAATCTGTCAAATCCTCACGTAGGTATTATAGGAATCTGCCAAATGCTTACGTAGGCATTATGGTAATCTGTCAAATGCTCATGTAGGTATTATGGGAATCTGCCAAATGCTCACGTAGGTATTATGGGAGTCTGTCAAATGCTCACGTAGGTATTATGGGAATCTGTCAAATGCTCACGTAGGTATTATAGGAATCTGTCAAATGCTCACGTAGGTATTATGGTAATCTGTCAAATGCTCACGTAGGTATTATGGGAATCTGCCAAATGCTCACGTAGGTATTATGGGAGTCTGTAAAATGCTCACGTAGGTATTATGGGAATCTGCCAAATGCTCACGTAGGTATTATGGGAATCTGTCAAATCCTCACGTTGGCATTATGGTAATCTGTCAAATGCTCACGTATGTATTATGGGAATCTGTCAAATGCTCACGTAGGTATTATGGGAATCTGCCGAATGCTCACGTAGGTATTATAGGAATTTGTCAAATGCTCACGTAGATATCATGGTAATCTGTCAAATCCTCACGAAGGTATTATTGGAATCTGTCAAATCCTCACGTAGGTATTATTGGAATCTGCCTGCCAAATGCTTACGTAGGTATTATGGGAATCTGTCAAATCCTCGCGTAGGTATTATGGGAATCTGTCAAATCCTCACGTAGGTATTATTGGAATCTTCCAAATGCTCACGTAGGTATTATGGGAATCTGCCAAATGCTCACGTAGGTATTATTGGAATCTGTCAAATCCTCACGTAGGTATTATAGGAATCTGCCAAATGCTTACGTAGGCATTATGGTAATCTGTCAAATGCACACGTAGGTATTATGGGAATCTGCCAAATGCTCACAGAGGTATTATGGGAGTCTGTCAAATGCTCACGTAGGTATTATGGGAATCTGTCAAATGCTCACGTAGGTATTATAGGAATCTGTCAAATGCTCACGTAGGTATTATGGTAATCTGTCAAATGCTCATGTAGGTATTATGGGAATCTGCCAAATGCTCACGTAGGTATTATGGGAATTTGTCAAATGCTCACGTAGGTATTATGGGAATCTGCCAAATGCTCACGTAGGTATTATGGGAATCTGTCAAATCCTCACGTTGGCATTATGGTAATCTGTCAAATGCTCACGTAGGTATTATGGGAATCTGTCAAATGCTCACGTAGATATCATGGTAATCTGTCAAATCCTCACGTAGGTATTATTGGAATCTGTCAAATCCTCACGTAGGTATTATTGGAATCTGCCTGCCGAATGCTTACGTAGGTATTATGGGAATCTGTCAAATCCTCGCGTTGGTATTATGGGAATCTCTCAAATCCTCACGTAGGTATTATTGGAATCTTCCAAATGCTCACGTAGGTATTATGGGAATCTGCCAAATGCTCACGTAGGTATTAGGGGAATCTGTCAAATCCTCACGTAGGTATTATAGGAATCTGCCAAATGCTTACGTAGCATTATGGTAATCTGTCAAATGCTCATGTAGTATTATGGGAATCTGCCAAATGCTCACGTAGTATTATGGGTGTCTGTCAAATGCTCACGTAGGTATTTTGGGAATCTGTCAAATGCTCACGTAGGTATTATAGGAATCTGTCAAATGCTCACGTAGGTATTATGGTAATCTGTCAAATGCTCACGTAAGTATTATGGGAATCTGCCAAATGCTCACGTAGGTATATGGGAGTCTGTAAAATGCTCACGTAGGTATTATGGGAATCTGCCAAATGCTCACGTAGGTATTATGGGAATCTGTCAAATCCTCACGTTGGCATTATGGTAATCTGTCAAATGCTCACGTAGGTATTATGGGAATCTGTCAAATGCTCACGTAGATATCATGGTAATCTGTAAAATCCTCACGTAGGTATTATTGGAATCTGTCAAATCCTCACGTAGGTATTATTGGAATCTGCCTGCCGAATGCTTACGTAGGTATTATGGGAATCTGTCAAATCCTCGCGTTGGTATTATGGGAATCTCTCAAATCCTCACGTAGGTATTATTGGAATCTTCCAAATGCTCACGTAGGTATTATAGGAATCTGCCAAATGCTTACGTAGGCATTATGGTAATCTGTCAAATGCTCACGTAGGTATTATGGGAATCTGCCAAATGCTCACGTAGGTATTATGGGAGTCTGTCAAATCCTCACGTAGGTATTATTGGAATCTGTCAAATCCTCACGTAGGTATTATTGGAATCTGCCTGCCAAATGCTTACGTAGGTATTATGGGAATCTTCCAAATGCTCACGTAGGTATTATAGGAATCTGCCAAATGCTTACGTAGGCATTATGGTAATCTGTCAAATGCTCACGTAGGTATTATGGGAATCTGCCAAATGCTCACGTAGGTATTATGGGAGTCTGTCAAATGCTCACGTAGGTATTATGGGAATCTGTCAAATGCTCACGTAGGTATTATAGGAATCTGTCAAATGCTCACGTAGGTATTATGGTAATCTGTCAAATGCTCACGTAGGTATTATGGGAATCTGCCGAATGCTCACGTAGGTATTATGGGAATTTGTCAAATGCTCACATAGATATCATGGTAATCTGTCAAATCCTCACGTAGGTATTATTGGAATCTGTCAAATCCTCACGTAGGTATTATTGGAATCTGCCTGCCAAATGCTTACATAGGTATTATGGGAATCTGTCAAATCCTCGCCTAGGTATTATGGGAATCTGTCAAATCCTCACGTAGGTATTATTGGAATCTTCCAAATGCTCACGTAGGTATTATGGGAATCTGCCAAATGCTCACGTAGGTATTATGGGAATCTGTCAAATCCTCACGTAGGTATTATAGGAATCTGCCAAATGCTTACGTAGGCATTATGGTAATCTGTCAAATGCTCACATAGGTATTATGGTAATCTGTCAAATGCTCACGTAGGTATTATGGGAGTCTGTCAAATGCTCACGTAGATATTATGGGAATCTGTCAAATGCTCACGTAGGTATTATAGGAATCTGTCAAATGCTCACGTAGGTATTATGGTAATCTGTCAAATGCTCATGTAGGTATTATGGGAATCTGCCAAATGCTCACGTAGGTATTATGGGAGTCTGTAAAATGCTCACGTAGGTATTATGGTAATCTGTCAAATGCTCACGTAGGTATTATGGGAATCTGCCAAATGCTCACGTAGGTATTATGGGAGTCTGTAAAATGCTCACGTAGGTATTATGGGAATCTGCCAAATGCTCACGTAGGTATTATGGGAATCTGTCAAATCCTCACGTTGGCATTATGGTAATCTGTCAAATGCTCACGTAGGTATTATGGGAATCTGTCAAATGCTCACGTAGATATCATGGTAATCTGTAAAATCCTCACGTAGGTATTATTGGAATCTGTCAAATCCTAACGTAGGTATTATTGGAATCTGCCTGCCGAATGCTTACGTAGGTATTATGGGAATCTGTCAAATCCTCGCGTTGGTATTATGGGAATCTCTCAAATCCTCACGTAGGTATTATTGGAATCTTCCAAATGCTCACGTAGGTATTATAGGAATCTGCCAAATGCTTACGTAGGCATTATGGTAATCTGTCAAATGCTCACGTAGGTATTATGGGAATCTGCCAAATGCTCACGTAGGTATTATGGGAGTCTGTCAAATCCTCACGTAGGTATTATTGGAATCTGTCAAATCCTCACGTAGGTATTATTGGAATCTGCCTGCCAAATGCTTACGTAGGTATTATGGGAATCTGTCAAATCCTCGCCTAGGTATTATGGGAATCTGTCATATCCTCACGTAGGTGTTATTGGAATCTTCCTAATGCTCACGTAGGTATTATGGGAATCTGTCAAATCCTCACGTAGGTATTATAGGAATCTGCCAAATGCTTACGTAGGCATTATGGTAATCTGTCAAATGCTCACATAGGTATTATGGGAATCTGCCAAATGCTCACGTAGGTATTATGGGAGTCTGTCAAATGCTCACGTAGGTATTATGGGAATCTGTCAAATGCTCACTTAGGTATTATAGGAATCTGTCAAATGCTCACGTAGGTATTATGGTAATCTGTCAAATGCTCACGTAGGTATTATGGGAATCTGCCAAATGCTCACGTAGGTATTATGGGAATTTGTCAAATGCTCACGTAGATATCATGGTAATCTGTCAAATCCTCACGTAGGTATTATTGGAATCTGTCAAATCCTCAAGTAGGTATTATTGGAATCTGCCTGCCAAATGCTTACGTAGGTATTATGGGAATCTGTCAAATCCTCGCGTAGGTATTATGGGAATCTGTCAAATCCTCACGTAGGTATTATTGGAATCTTCCAAATGCTCACGTAGGTATTATGGGAATCTGCCAAATGCTCACGTAGGTATTATGGGAGTCTGTCAAATGCTCACGTAGGTATTATGGGAATCTGTCAAATGCTCACGTAGGTATTATAGGAATCTGTCAAATGCTCACGTAGGTATTATGGTAATCTGTCAAATGCTCATGTAGGTATTATGGGAATCTGCCAAATGCTCACGCAGGTATTATGGGAATTTGTCAAATGCTCACGTAGATATCATGGTAATCTTTCAAATCCTCACTTAGGTATTATTGGAATCTGTCAAATCCTCACGTAGGTATTATTGGAATCTGCCTGCCAAATGCTTACGTAGGTATTATGGGAATCTGTCAAATCCTCACGTAGGTATTATTAGAATTTGTCAAATCCTCACGTAGGTATTATGGGAATCTGTCAAATGCTCACGTAGGTATTATAGGAATCTGTCAAATGCTCACGTAGGTATTATGGGAATCTGTCAAATCCTCATGTAGGTATTATGGGAATCTGTCAAATCCTCACGTAGGTATTATAGGAATCTGCCAAATGCTTACGTAGTCATTATGGTAATCTGTCAAATGCTCACGTAGGTATTATGGGAATCTGCCAAATGCTCACATAGGTATTATGGGAGTCTGTCAAATGCTCACGTTGGTATTATGGGAATCTGTCAAATCCTCACGTAGGTATTATTGGAATCTGCCAAATCCTCGCATAGCTATTATTGGAATCTGTCAAATCCTCACGTAGATATTATGGGAATCTGTCAAATCCACACCTAGGTATTATGGGAATCTGTCAAATGCTCGCGTAGGTATTATGGTAATCTGTCAAATCCTCACGTAGGTATTATTGGAATCTGCCAAATGCTCACGTAGGTATTATGGGAACCTGTCAAATCCTCGCGTAGGTATTATGGGAATCTGCCCAAATGCTCACGTAGGTATTATGGGGAGTCTGTAAAATGCTCACGTAGGTATTATGGGAATCTGCCAAATGCTCACGTAGGTATTATGGGAATCTGTCAAATCCTCACGTTGGCATTATGGTAATCTGTCAAATGCTCACGTAGGTATTATGGGAATCTGTCAAATGCTCACGTAGGTATTATGGGAATCTGCCGAATGCTCACGTAGGTATTATGGGAATTTGTCAAATGCTCACGTAGATATCATGGTAATCTGTCAAATCCTCACGAAGGTATTATTGGAATCTGTCAAATCCTCACGTAGGTATTATTGGAATCTGCCTGCCAAATGCTTATGTAGGTATTATGGGAATCTTCCAAATGCTCACGTAGGTATTATAGGAATCTGCCAAATGCTTACGTAGGCATTATGGTAATCTGTCAAATGCTCACGTAGGTATTATGGGAATCTGCCAAATGCTCACGTAGGTATTATGGGAGTCTGTCAAATGCTCACGTAGGTATTATGGGAATCTGTCAAATGCTCACGTAGGTATTATAGGAATCTGTCAAATGCTCACGTAGGTATTATGGTAATCTGTCAAATGCTCACGTAGGTATTATGGGAATCTGCCGAATGCTCACGTAGGTATTATGGGAATTTGTCAAATGCTCACGTAGATATCATGGTAATCTGTCAAATCCTCACGTAGGTATTATTGGAATCTGTCAAATCCTCACGTAGGTATTATTGGAATCTGCCTGCCAAATGCTTACATAGGTATTATGGGAATCTGTCAAATCCTCGCCTAGGTATTATGGGAATCTGTCAAATCCTCACGTAGGTATTATTGGAATCTTCCAAATGCTCACGTAGGTATTATGGGAATCTGCCAAATGCTCACGTAGGTATTATGGGAATCTGTCAAATCCTCACGTAGGTATTATAGGAATCTGCCAAATGCTTACGTAGGCATTATGGTAATCTGTCAAATGCTCACATAGGTATTATGGTAATCTGTCAAATGCTCACGTAGGTATTATGGGAGTCTGTCAAATGCTCACGTAGGTATTATGGGAATCTGTCAAATGCTCACGTAGGTATTATAGGAATCTGTCAAATGCTCACGTAGGTATTATGGTAATCTGTCAAATGCTCATGTAGGTATTATGGGAATCTGCCAAATGCTCACGTAGGTATTATGGGAGTCTGTAAAATGCTCACGTAGGTATTATGGTAATCTGTCAAATGCTCACGTAGGTATTATGGGAATCTGCCAAATGCTCACGTAGGTATTATGGGAGTCTGTAAAATGCTCACGTAGGTATTATGGGAATCTGCCAAATGCTCACGTAGGTATTATGGGAATCTGTCAAATCCTCACGTTGGCATTATGGTAATCTGTCAAATGCTCACGTAGGTATTATGGGAATCTGTCAAATGCTCACGTAGATATCATGGTAATCTGTAAAATCCTCACGTAGGTATTATTGGAATCTGTCAAATCCTCACGTAGGTATTATTGGAATCTGCCTGCCGAATGCTTACGTAGGTATTATGGGAATCTGTCAAATCCTCGCGTTGGTATTATGGGAATCTCTCAAATCCTCACGTAGGTATTATTGGAATCTTCCAAATGCTCACGTAGGTATTATAGGAATCTGCCAAATGCTTACGTAGGCATTATGGTAATCTGTCAAATGCTCACGTAGGTATTATGGGAATCTGCCAAATGCTCACGTAGGTATTATGGGAGTCTGTCAAATCCTCACGTAGGTATTATTGGAATCTGTCAAATCCTCACGTAGGTATTATTGGAATCTGCCTGCCAAATGCTTACGTAGGTATTATGGGAATCTTCCAAATGCTCACGTAGGTATTATAGGAATCTGCCAAATGCTTACGTAGCATTATGGTATCTGTCAAATGCTCACGTAGGTATATGGGAATCTGCCAAATGCTCACGTAGGTATTATGGGAATCTGTCAAATGCTCACGTGGGTATATGGGAATCTCTCAAATCCTCGCGTAGGTATTATTGGAATCTGTCAAATGCTCACGTAGGTATTATGGGAATCTGTCAAATCCTCGCGTAGGTATTATTGGAATCTGTCAAATGCTCACGTGGGTATTATGGGAATCTGTCAAATGCTCACGTAGGTATTATGGGAATCTGTCAAATCCTCACGTTGGCATTATGGTAATCTGTCAAATGCTCACGTAGGTATTATGGGAATCTGTCAAATGCTCACGTACGTATTATGGGAATCTGCCGAATGCTCACGTAGGTATTATGGGTATTTGTCAAATGCTCACATAGATATCATGGTAATCTGTCAAATCCTCACGTAGGTATTATTGGAATCTGTCAAATCCTCACGTAGGTATTATTGGAATCTGCCTGCCAAATGCTTACGTAGGTATTATGGGAATCTGTCAAATCCTCGCCTAGGTATTATGGGAATCTGTCAAATCCTCACGTAGATATTATTGGAATCTTTCAAATGCTCACGTAGGTCTTATGGGAATCTGCAAAATGCTCACGTAGGTATTATGGTAATCTGTCAAATGCACACGTAGGTATTATGGGAATCTGCCAAATGCTCACGTAGGTATTATGGGAGTCTGTCAAATGCTCACGTAGGTATTATGGGAATCTGTCAAATGCTCACGTAGGTATTATGGTAATCTGTCAAATGCTCACGTAGGTATTATGGGAATCTGCCAAATGCTCACGTAGGTATTATGGGAATTTGTCAAATGCTCACGTAGATATCATGGTAATCTGTCAAATCCTCACGTAGGTATTATTGGAATCTGTCAAATCCTCACGTAGGTATTATTGGAATCTGCCTGCCAAATGCTTACGTAGGTATTATGGGAATCTGTCAAATCCTCTCCTAGGTATTATGGGAATCTGTCAAATCCTCACCTAGGTATTATTGGAATCTTCCAAATGCTCACGTAGGTATTATGGGAATCTGCCAAATGCTCACGTAGGTATTATGGGAATCTGTCAAATCCTCACGTAGGTATTATAGGAATCTGCCAAATGCTTACATAGGCATTATGGTAATCTGTCAAATGCTCACGTAGGTATTATGGGAATCTGCCAAATGCTCACGTAGGTATTATGGGAGTCTGTCAAATGCTCACGTAGGTATTATGGGAATCTGTCAAATGCTCACGTAGGTATTATAGGAATCTGTCAAATGCTCACGTAGGTATTATGGTAATCTGTCAAATGCTCACGTAGGTATTATGGGAATCTGCCAAATGCTCAGGTAGGTATTATGGGAATTTGTCAAATGCTCACGTAGATATCATGGTAATCTGTCAAATCCTCACGTAGGTATTATTGGAATCTGTCAAATCCTCACGTAGGTATTATTGGAATCTGCCTGCCAAATGCTTACGTAGGTATTATGGGAATCTGTCAAATCCTTGCGTAGGTATTATTGGAATCTGTCAAATGCTCACGTAGGTATTATTGGAATCTGCCAAATCCTCGCGTAGCTATTATTGGAATCTGTCAAATCCTCACGTAGATATTATGGGAATCTGTCAAATCCACACCTAGGTATTATGGGAATCTGTCAAATGCTCGCGTAGGTATTATGGTAATCTGTCAAATCCTCACGTAGGTATTATTGTAATCTGCCAAATGCTCACGTAGGTATTATGGGAACCTGTCAAATCCTTGCGTAGGTATTATGGGAATCTGTCAAATACTCACGTAGGTATTATTGGAATCAGCCAAATGCTCACGTAGGTATTATGAGAATCTGCCATATGCTCACCAAGGTATTATTGGAATCTGCCAAATCCTCATGTAGGTATTATTGGAATCTGTCAAATCCTCACGTAGGTATTATGGGAATCTGTCAAATCCTCACGTAGGTATTATTGGAATCTGCCAAATGCTAATGTAGGTATTATGGGAATCTGTCAAATCCTCGCATAGGTATTATGGGAATCTGTCAAATCCTCACATAGGTATTATTGGAATCAGCCAAATGCTCACGTAGGTATTATGGTAATCTGCCAAATCCTTGCGTAGGTATTATAGGAATCTGTCAAATGCTCACTTAGGTATTATAGGAATCTGTCAAATGCTCACGTAGGTATTATGGGAATCTGTCAAATCCTCATGTAGGTATTATGGGAATCTGTCAAATCCTCACGTAGGTATTATAAGAATCTGTCAAATCCTTGCGTAGGTATTATTGGAATCTGTCAAATCCTAACGTAGGTATTATTGGAATCTGTCAAATGCTCACGTAGGTATTATTGGAATCTGTCAAATGCTCACGTAAGTATTATGGGAATCTGTCAAATGCTCGCATAGGTATTATTGGAATCTGTCAAATCCTCGCATAGGTATTATTGGAATCTGTCAAATCCTCACGTAGGTATTATTGGAATCTGTCAAATCCTCGCGTAGGTATTATGGGAATCTGTCAAATCCTTGCGTAGGTATTATGGGAATCTGTCAAATCCTCACGTAGGTATTATTGGAATCTGTCAAATGCTTACGTAGGTATTATGGGAATCTGCCAAATGCTCACGTAGGTATTATGGGAATCTGCCAAATCCTCATGTAGGTATTATTGGAATCTGTCAAATGCTCACGTAGGTATTATTGGAATCTGCCAAATGCTTACGTAGGTATTATGGGAATCTGCCAAATGCTCACATAGGTATTATTGGAATCTGTCAAATCCTCACATAGGTATTATTGGAATCTGTCAAATGCTTACGTAGGTATTATGGAAATCTGTCAAATGCTTACGTAGGTATTATAGGAATCTGTGAAATGCTCACGTAGGTATTATTGGAATCTGTCAAATGCTTACGTAGGTATTATGGGAATCTGCCAAATGCTTACGTAGGTATTATTGGAATCTGTCAAATGCTCACGTAGGTATTATTGGAATCTGTCAAATGCTTACGTAGGTATTATTGGAATCTGTCAAATGCTTACGTAGGTATTATGGAAATCTGTCAAATGCTTACGTAGGTATTATGGGAATCTATCAAATGCTCACGCAGGTATTATTGGAATCTGTCAAATGCTTACGTAGGTGTTATGGGAATCTGCCAAATGCTCATATAGGTATTATTGGAATCTGTCAAATCCTCGCGTAGGTATTATTGGAATCTGCCAAATGCTTACGTCGGTATCATGGGAATCTGCCAAATGCTCACGTAGGTATTATTGGAATCTGCCAAATGCTTACGTAGGTATTATGGGAATCTGTCAAATGCTCATGTAGGTATTATTGGAATCTGCCAAATGCTTACGTAGGTATTATGGTAATCTGCCAAATGCTCACGTAGGTATTATTGGAATCTGTCAAATGCTCACGTGGGTATTATGGGAATCTGTCAAATCCTCGCGTAGGTATTATTGGAATCTGTCAAATGCTCACGTAGGTATTATGGGAATCTGTCAAATCCTCGCGTAGGTATTATTGGAATCTGTCAAATGCTCACGTGGGTATTATGGGAATCTGTCAAATCCTCGCGTAGGTATTATTGGAATCTGTCAAATGCTCACGTAGGTATTATGGGAGTCTGTCAAATCCTCATGTCGGTATTATTGGAATCTGTCAAATGCTCACGTAGGTATTATTGGAATCTGTCAAATGCTCACGTAGGTATTATTGGAATCTGCTAAATGCTTACGGAGGTATTATGGGAATCTGCCAAATGCTCACGTAGGTATTATAGGAATCTGTCAAATCCTCACGTAAGTATTATGGGAATCTGTCAAATCCTCGCGTAGGTATTATGGGAATCTGTCAAATCCTCACATAGGTATTATGGAAATCAGTCAAATCTTGACGTAGGTATTATGGGAATCTGTCAAATCCTCACGTAGGTATTATGGGAATCTGCCAAATCCCCACGTAGGTATTATTGGAATCTGCCAAATCCTCGCGAAGCTATTATTGGAATCTGTCAAATCCTCACGTAGATATTATGGGAATCTGTCAAATCCACACCTAGGTATTATGGGAATCTGTCAAATGCTCGCGTAGGCATTATGGTAATCTGTCAAATCCTCACGTAGGTATTATTGGAATCTGCCAAATGCTCACGTAGGTATTATGGGAACCTGTCAAATCCTCACGTAGGTCTTATGGGAATCTGTCAAATACTCACGTAGGTATTATTGGAATCAGCCAAATGCTCACGTAGGTATTATGGGAATCTGCCAAATGCTCACTTAGGTATTATTGGAATCTGCCAAATCCTCATGTAGGTATTATTGGAATCTGTCAAATCCTCACGTAGGTATTATGGGAATCTGTCAAATCCTCACGTAGGTATTATTGGAATCTGCCAAATGCTAACGTAGGTATTATGGGAATCTGTCAAATCCTCGCATAGGTATTATGGGAATCTGTCAAATCCTCACGTAGGTATTATTGGAATCAGCCAAATGCTTACGTAGGTATTATGGTAATCTGCCAAATCCTCGCGTAGGTATTATAGGAATCTGTCAAATGCTCACGTAGGTATTATAGGAATCTGTCAAATGCTGACGTAGGTATTATGGGAATCTGTCAAATCCTCATGTAGGTATTATGGGAATCTGTCAAATCCTCACGTAGGTATTATAATAATCTGTCAAATCCTCGCGTAGGTATTATTGGAATCTGTCAAATCCTCACGTAGGTATTATTGGAATCTGTCAAATGCTCACGTAGGTATTATTGGAATCTGCCAAATCCTCGCGTAGCTATTATTGGAATCTGTCAAATCCTCACGTAGATATTATGGGAATCTGTCAAATCCACACCTAGGTATTATGGGAATCTGTCAAATGCTCGCGTAGGTATTATGGTAATCTGTCAAATCCTCACGTAGGTATTATTGTAATCTGCCAAATGCTCACGTAGGTATTATGGGAACCTGTCAAATCCTTGCGTAGGTATTATGGGAATCTGTCAAATACTCACGTAGGTATTATTGGAATCAGCCAAATGCTCACGTAGGTATTATGGGAATCTGCCATATGCTCACCAAGGTATTATTGGAATCTGCCAAATCCTCATGTAGGTATTATTGGAATCTGTCAAATCCTCACGTAGGTATTATGGGAATCTGTCAAATCCTCACGTAGGTATTATTGGAATCTGCCAAATGCTAACGTAGGTATTATGGGAATCTGTCAAATCCTCGCATAGGTATTATGGGAATCTGTCAAATCCTCACGTAGGTATTATTGGAATCAGCCAAATGCTCACGTAGGTATTATGGTAATCTGCCAAATCCTTGCGTAGGTATTATAGGAATCTGTCAAATGCTCACTTAGGTATTATAGGAATCTGTCAAATGCTCACGTAGGTATTATGGGAATCTGTCAAATCCTCATGTAGGTATTATGGGAATTTGTCAAATCCTCACGTAGGTATTATAAGAATCTGTCAAATCCTCGCGTAGGTATTATTGGAATCTGTCAAATCCTAACGTAGGTATTATTGGAATCTGTCAAATGCTCACGTAGGTATTATTGGAATCTGTCAAATGCTCACGTAAGTATTATGGGAATCTGTCAAATGCTCGCATAGGTATTATTGGAATCTGTCAAATCCTCGCATAGGTATTATTGGAATCTGTCAAATCCTCACGTAGGTATTATTGGAATCTGTCAAATCCTCGCGTAGGTATTATGGGAATCTGTCAAATCCTCCCGTAGGTATTATGGGAATCTGTCAAATCCTCACGTAGGTATTATTGGAATCTGCCAAATGCTCACGTAGTTATTATGGGAATCTGCCAAATCCCTGCATAGGTATTATTGGAATCTACCAAATCCTCATTGTAGGTATTATTGTAAT
>NW_003114292.1:0-19198 GCF_000003605.2 Saccoglossus kowalevskii | reverse complement strand
TATGACGTACACGTCACTAAAGAGTATGAACGTTCACTTCACTAAATAGAGTATGAACGTTCACGTCACTAACTAGAGTATGAACGTTCACTTCACTAAATTGAGTATGAATGTACACGTCACTAAATAGAATATGAATGCACACGTCACTAAATAGAATATGAACGTTCACTTCACTAAATAGAGTATGAACGTACACGTCACTAACTAGAGTATGAACGTACACGTCACTAACTAGAGTATGAACGTACACGTCACTTAATAGAGTATGAACGTACACGTCACTAAATAGAGTATGAACGTACACGTCACTAAATAGAGTATGAACGTACACGTCACTAAATAGAGTATGAACGTACACGTCACTAAATAGAATATGAACGTACACGTCACTAAATGGAATATGAACGTACACCTCACTAAATAGAATATGAACGTACACATCACTAAATAGAATATGAACGTACACCTTCCGAAATAGAGTATGAACGTACACGTCACTTAATAGAGTATGAACGTACACGTCACTAAATAGAGTATGAACGTACACGTCACTAAATAGAGTATGGACGTACAAGTCACGAAATAGAGTATGGACGTACACGTCACTAAATAGAGCATGAACGTACACGTCACTAAATAGAATATGAACGTACACGTCACTAAATAGAATATGAACGTACACCTCACTAAATAAGAGTGTGAACGTACACGTCACTAAATAGAGTATGAACGTACACGTCACTAAATAGAATATGAACGTACACGTCACTAAATAGAATATGAACGTACACGTCACTAAATGGAATATGAACGTACACCTCACTAAATAGAATATGAACGTACACATCACTAAATAGAATATGAACGTACACCTCCCGAAATAGAATATGAAAGTTCACCTCACTAATTAGAGTATGAACGTACACGTCACTAAATAGAGTATGAACGTACACGTCACTAAATAGAATATGAACATACACCTCACTAAATAGAACAGAATATGAACGTACACATCACTAAATAGAATATGAACGTACACCTCCCAAAATAGAATATGAACGTACACGTCACTAAATAGAATATGAACGTACACTCCCGAAATAGAGTAGGAACGTACACGTCACTAGAGTATGAACGTACACGTCACTAAATAGAGTATGAACGTACACGTCACTAGAGTATGAACGTACACGTCACTAAATAGAGTATGAACGTACACGTCACTAAATAGAGTAAGAACGTACACGTTACTAAATAGAATATGAGCGTTCACCTCACTAAGAGTATGAACGTACACGTCACTAAATAGAGTATGAACGTACACGTCACTAAATAGAGTATGAACGTACACGTTACTAAATAGAATATGAGCGTTCACCTCACTAATAGAGTATGAACGTACACGTCACTAAATAGAATATGAGCGTTCACCTCACTAATAGAGTATGAACGTACACGTCACTAAATAGAATATGAACGTACACCTCACTAAATAAGAGTGTGAACGTACACGTCACTAAATAGAGTATGAACGTACACGTTACTAAATAGAATATGAACGTACACCTCACTAAATAGAATCTGAGCGTTCATCTCACTAAATAGAGTATGAACGTACACGTCACTAAAGAGTATGATCGTTCACTTCACTAACTAGAGTATGAACGTACACGTCACTTAATAGAGTATGAACGTACACGTCACTAAATAGAATATGAACGTACACCTCCCGAAATAGAGTATGAACGTACACGTCACTTAATAGAGTATGAACGTACACGTCACTAAATAGAGTATGAACGTACACGTCACTAAATAGAGTATGAACGTACACGTCACTAAATAGAGTATGAACGTACACGTCACTAAATAGAATATGAACGTACACATCACTAAATAGAATATGAACGTACACCTCCCGAAATAGAATATGAAAGTTCACCTCACTAATTAGAGTATGAACGTACACGTCACTAAATAGAGTATGAACGTACACGTCACTAAATAGAATATGAACATACACCTCACTAAGTAGAATAGAATATGAACGTACACATCACTAAATAGAATATGAACGTACACCTCCCAAAATAGAATATGAACGTACACGTCACTAAATAGAATATGAACGTACACCTCCCGAAATAGAGTAGGAACGTACACGTCACTAGAGTATGAACGTACACGTCACTAAATAGAGTATGAACGTACACGTCACTAGAGTATGAACGTACACGTCACTAAATACAGTATGAACGTACACGTCACTAAATAGAGTAAGATCGTACACGTTACTAAATAGAAAATGAGCGTTCACCTCACTAAGAGTATGAACGTACACGTCACTAAATAGAGTATGAACGTACACGTCACTAAATAGAGTATGAACGTACACGTTACTAAATAGAATATGAGCGTTCACCTCACTAATAGAGTATGAACGTACACGTCACTAAATAGAATATGAACGTTCACCTCACTAAATAGAGTATGAACGTACACGTCACTAAATAGAATATGAACGTACACCTCACTAAATAGAATATGAACGTACACATCACTAAATAGAATATGAACGTACACGTCACTAAATAGAATATGAACGTACACCTCCCGAAATAGAGTATGAACGTACACGTCACTAAATAGAGTATGAACGTACACGTCACTAAATAGAGTATGGACGTACACGTCACGAAATAGAGTATGAACGTACACGTCACTAAATAGAATATGAACGTACACCTCACTAATTAAGAGTGTGAACGTACACGTCACTAAATAGAGTATGAACGTACACGTTACTAAATAGAATATGAACGTACACCTCACTAAATAGAATATGAGCGTTCATCTCACTAAATAGAGTATGAACGTACACGTCACTAAAGAGTATGAACGTTCACTTCACTAACTAGAGTATGAACGTACACGTCACTTAATAGAGTATGAACGTACACGTCACTAAATAGAGTATGAACGTACACGTCACTAAATAGAGTATGAACGTACACGTCACTAAATAGAGTATGAACGTACACGTCACTAAATAGAATATGAACGTACACGTCACTAACTAGAGTATGAACGTACACGTCACTTAATAGAGTATGAACGTACACGTCACTAAATAGAGTATGAACGTACACGTCACTAAATAGAGTATGAACGTACACGTCACTAAATAGAATATGAACGTACACGTCACTAAATGGAATATGAACGTACACCTCCCAAAATAGAATATGAACGTACACGTCACTAAATAGAATATGAACGTACACCTCCCGAAATAGAGTATGAACGTACACGTCACTAGAGTATGAACGTACACGTCACTAAATAGAGTATGAACGTACACGTCACTAGAGTATGAACGTACACGTCACTAAATAGAGTATGAACGTACACGTCACTAAATAGAGTATGAACGTACACGTTGCTAAATAGAATATGAGCGTTCACCTCACTAAGAGTATGAACGTACACGTCACTAAATAGAGTATGAACGTACACGTCACTAAATAGAGTATGAACGTACACGTTACTAAATAGAATATGAGCGTTCACCTCACTAATAGAGTATGAACGTACACGTCACTAAATAGAATATGAACGTTCACCTCACTAAATAGAGTATGAACGTACACGTCACTAAATAGAATATGAACGTACACCTCACTAAATAGAATATGAACGTACACATCACTAAATAGAATATGAACGTACACGTCACTAAATAGAATATGAACGTACACCTCCCGAAATAGAGTATGAACGTACACGTCACTAAATAGAGTATGAACGTACACGTCACTAAATAGAGTATGGACGTACACGTCACGAAATAGAGTATGAACGTACACGTCACTAAATAGAATATGAACGTACACCTCACTAAATAAGAGTGTGAACGTACACGTCACTAAATAGAGTATGAACGTACACGTCACTAAATAGAATATGAACGTACACCTCACTAAATAGAATATGAGCGTTCATCTCACTAAATAGAGTATGAACGTACACGTCACTAAAGAGTATGAACGTTCACTTCACTAACTAGAGTATGAACGTACACGTCACTAACTAGAGTATGAACGTACACGTCACTAAATAGAGTATGAATGTACACGTCACTAAATAGAATATGAATGTACACGTCACTAAATAGAATATGAACGTTCACTTCACTAAATAGAATATGAACGTTCACCTCACTAAATAGAGTATGAACGTACACGTCACTAAATAGAATATGAACGTACACCTCCCGAAATAGAGTATGAACGTACACGTCACTTAATAGAGTATGAACGTACACGTCACTAAATAGAGTATGAACGTACACGTCACTAAATAGAGTATGAACGTACACGTCACTAAATAGAGTATGAACGTACACGTCACTAAATAGAGTATGAACGTTCACGTCACTAACTAGAGTATGAACGTTCACTTCACTAAATTGAGTATGAATGTACACGTCACTAAATAGAATATGAATGTACACGTCACTAAATAGAATATGAACGTTCACTTCACTAAATAGAGTATGAACGTACACGTCACTAACTAGAGTATGAACGTACACGTCACTAACTAGCGTATGAACGTACACGTCACTTAATAGAGTATGAACGTACACGTCACTAAATAGAGTATGAACGTACACGTCACTAAATAGAGTATGAACGTACACGTCACTAAATAGAGTATGAACGTACACGTCACTAAATAGAATATGAACGTACACGTCACTAAATGGAATATGAACGTACACCTCACTAAATAGAATATGAACGTACACATCACTAAATAGAATATGAACGTACACCTCCCGAAATAGAGTATGAACGTACACGTCACTTAATAGAGTATGAACGTACACGTCACTAAATAGAGTATGAACGTACACGTCACTAAATAGAATATGAACATACACCTCACTAAATAGAATAGAATATGAACGTACACATCACTAAATAGAATATGAACGTACACCTCCCAAAATAGAATATGAACGTACACGTCACTAAATAGAATATGAACGTACACCTCCCGAAATAGAGTATGAACGTACACGTCACTAAATAGAATATGAACGTACACCTCCCGAAATAGAGTATGAACGTACACGTCACTAAATAGAGTATGAACGTACATGTCACTAAATAGAGTATGAACGTACACGTCACTAGAGTATGAACGTACACGTCACTAAATAGAATATGAACGTACACCTCCCGAAATAGAGTATGAACGTACACGTCACTTAATAGAGTATGAACGTACACGTCACTAAATAGAGTATGAACGTACACGTCACTAAATAGAGTATGAACGTACACGTCACTAAATAGAGTATGAACGTACACGTCACTAAATAGAATATGAACGTACACATCACTAAATAGAATATGAACGTACACCTCCCGAAATAGAATATGAAAGTTCACCTCACTAATTAGAGTATGAACGTACACGTCACTAAATAGAGTATGAACGTACACGTCACTAAATAGAATATGAACATACACCTCACTAAGTAGAATAGAATATGAACGTACACATCACTAAATAGAATATGAACGTACACCTCCCAAAATAGAATATGAACGTACACGTCACTAAATAGAATATGAACGTACACCTCCCGAAATAGAGTAGGAACGTACACGTCACTAGAGTATGAACGTACACGTCACTAAATAGAGTATGAACGTACACGTCACTAGAGTATGAACGTACACGTCACTAAATAGAGTATGAACGTACACGTCACTAAATAGAGTAAGAACGTACACGTTACTAAATAGAGTATGAACGTTCACTTCACTAACTAGAGTATGAACGTACACGTCACTAACTAGAGTATGAACGTACACGTCACTAAATAGAGTATGAATGTACACGTCACTAAATAGAATATGAATGTACACGTCACTAAATAGAATATGAACGTTCACTTCACTAAATAGAATATGAACGTTCACCTCACTAAATAGAGTATGAACGTACACGTCACTAAATAGAATATGAACGTACACCTCCCGAAATAGAGTATGAACGTACACGTCACTTAATAGAGTATGAACGTACACGTCACTAAATAGAGTATGAACGTACACGTCACTAAATAGAGTATGAACGTACACGTCACTAAATAGAGTATGAACGTACACGTCACTAAATAGAATATGAACGTACACATCACTAAATAGAATATGAACGTACACCTCCCGAAATAGAATATGAAAGTTCACCTCACTAATTAGAGTATGAACGTTCACCTCATTAAATAGAGTATGAACGTACACGTCACTAAATAGAATATGAACGTACACCTCACTAAATAGAATATGAACGTACACGTCACTAAATAGAATATGAACGTACACCTCCCGAAATAGAGTATGAACGTACACGTCACTTAATAGAGTATGAACGTACACGTCACTAAATAGAGTATGAACGTACACGTCACTAAATAGAGTATGAACGTACACGTCACTAAATAGAGTATGAACGTACACGTCACTAAATAGAATATGAACGTACACATCACTAAATAGAATATGAACGTACACCTCCCGAAATAGAATATGAAAGTTCACCTCACTAATTAGAGTATGAACGTACACGTCACTAAATAGAGTATGAACGTACACGTCACTAAATAGAATATGAACATACACCTCACTAAGTAGAATAGAATATGAACGTACACATCACTAAATAGAATATGAACGTACACCTCCCAAAATAGAATATGAACGTACACGTCACTAAATAGAATATGAACGTACACCTCCCGAAATAGAGTAGGAACGTACACGTCACTAGAGTATGAACGTACACGTCACTAAATAGAGTAAGAACGTACACGTTACTAAATAGAATATGAGCGTTCACCTCACTAAGAGTATGAACGTACACGTCACTAAATAGAGTATGAACGTACACGTCACTAAATAGAGTAAGAAAGTACACGTTACTAAATAGAATATGAGCGTTCACCTCACTAAGAGTATGAACGTACACGTCACTAAATAGAGTATGAACGTACACGTCACTAAATAGAGTATGAAAGTACACGTTACTAAATAGAATATGAGCGTTCACCTCACTAATAGAGTATGAACGTACACGTCACTAAATAGAATATGAACGTTCACCTCACTAAATAGAGTATGAACGTACACGTCACTAAATAGAATATGAACGTACACCTCACTAAATAGAATATGAACGTACACATCACTAAATAGAATATGAACGTACACGTCACTAAATAGAATATGAACGTACACCTCCCGAAATAGAGTATGAACGTACACGTCACTAAATAGAGTATGAACGTACACGTCACTAAATAGAGTATGGACGTACACGTCACGAAATAGAGTATGAACGTACACGTCACTAAATAGAATATGAACGTACACCTCACTAAATAAGAGTGTGAACGTACACGTCACTAAATAGAGTATGAACGTACACGTTACTAAATAGAATATGAACGTACACCTCACTAAATAGAATATGAGCGTTCATCTCACTAAATAGAGTATGAACGTACACGTCACTAAAGAGTATGAACGTTCACTTCACTAACTAGAGTATGAACGTACACGTCACTTAATAGAGTATGAACGTACACGTCACTAAATAGAGTATGAACGTACACGTCACTAAATAGAATATGAACGTACACCTCACTAAATAAGAGTGTGAACGTACACGTCACTAAATAGAGTATGAACGTACACGTCACTAAATAGAATATGAACGTACACCTCACTAAATAGAATATGAGCGTTCATCTCACTAAATAGAGTATGAACGTACACGTCACTAAAGAGTATGAACGTTCACTTCACTAACTAGAGTATGAACGTACACGTCACTAACTAGAGTATGAACGTACACGTCACTAAATAGAGTATGAATGTACACGTCACTAAATAGAATATGAATGTACACGTCACTAAATAGAATATGAACGTTCACTTCACTAAATAGAATATGAACGTTCACCTCACTAAATAGAGTATGAACGTACACGTCACTAAATAGAATATGAACGTACACCTCCCGAAATAGAGTATGAACGTACACGTCACTTAATAGAGTATGAACGTACACGTCACTAAATAGAGTATGAACGTACACGTCACTAAATAGAGTATGAACGTACACGTCACTAAATAGAGTATGAACGTACACGTCACTAAATAGAATATGAACGTACACATCACTAAATAGAATATGAACGTACACCTCCCGAAATAGAATATGAAAGTTCACCTCACTAATTAGAGTATGAACGTTCACCTCATTAAATAGAGTATGAACGTACACGTCACTAAATAGAATATGAACGTACACCTCACTAAATAGAATATGAACGTACACGTCACTAAATAGAATATGAACGTACACGTCACTAAATAGAATATGAACGTACACATCACTAAATAGAATATGAACGTACACGTCACTAAATAGAGTATGAACGTACACGTCACTAAATAGAGTATGAACGTACACGTCACTAAATAGAATATGAACGTACACATCACTAAATAGAATATGAACGTACACCTCCCGAAATAGAATATGAAAGTTCACCTCACTAATTAGAGTATGAACGTACACGTCACTAAATAGAGTATGAACGTACACGTCACTAAATAGAATATGAACGTACACCTCCCGAAATAGAGTAGGAACGTACACGTCACTAAATAGAATATGAACGTACACCTCCCGAAATAGAGTAGGAACGTACACGTCACTAGAGTATGAACGTACACGTCACTAAATAGAGTATGAACGTACACGTCACTAGAGTATGAACGTACACGTCACTAAATAGAGAATGAACGTACACGTCACTAAATAGAGTAAGAACGTACACGTTACTAAATAGAATATGAGCGTTCACCTCACTAAGAGTATGAACGTACACGTCACTAAATAGAGTATGAACGTACACGTCACTAAATAGAGTATGAACGTACACGTTACTAAATAGAATATGAGCGTTCACTCACTAATAGAGTATGAACGTACACGTCACTAAATAGAATATGAACGTTCACCTCACTAAATAGAGTATGAACGTACACGTCACTAAATAGAATATGAACGTACACCTCACTAAATAGAATATGAACGTACACATCACTAAATAGAATATGAACGTACACCTCCCAAAATAGAATATGAACGTACACGTCACTAAATAGAATATGAACGTACACCTCCCGAAATAGAGTAGGAACGTACACGTCACTAGAGTATGAACGTACACGTCACTAAATAGAGTATGAACGTACACGTCACTAGAGTATGAACGTACACGTCACTAAATAGAGTATGAACGTACACGTCACTAAATAGAGTATGGACGTACACGTCACGAAATAGAGTATGAACGTACACGTCACTAAATAGAATATGAACGTACACCTCACTAAATAAGAGTGTGAACGTACACGTCACTAAATAGAGTATGAACGTACACGTCACTAAATAGAATATGAACGTACACCTCACTAAATAGAATATGAGCGTTCATCTCACTAAATAGAGTATGAACGTACACGTCACTAAAGAGTATGAACGTTCACTTCACTAACTAGAGTATGAACGTACACGTCACTAACTAGAGTATGAACGTACACGTCACTAAATAGAGTATGAATGTACACGTCACTAAATAGAATATGAATGTACACGTCACTAAATAGAATATGAACGTTCACTTCACTAAATAGAATATGAACGTTCACCTCACTAAATAGAGTATGAACGTACACGTCACTAAATAGAATATGAACGTACACCTCCCGAAATAGAGTATGAACGTACACGTCATTTAATAGAGTATGAACGTACACGTCACTAAATAGAGTATGAACGTACACGTCACTAAATAGAGTATGAACGTACACGTCACTAAATAGAGTATGAACGTACACGTCACTAAATAGAATATGAACGTACACATCACTAAATAGAATATGAACGTACACCTCCGAAATAGAATATGAAAGTTCACCTCACTAATTAGAGTATGAACGTTCACTCATTAAAATAGAAGTATGAAACGTACACGTCACTAAATAGAAATATGAACGTACACTCACTAAATAGAAATATGAACGTACACGTCACTAAATAGAATATGAACGTACACCTCCCGAAATAGAAGTATGAACGTACACGTCACTAAATAGAGTATGAAACGTACACGTCACTAAATAGAGTATGAACGTACACGTCACTAAATAGAGTATGAACGTACACGTCACTAAATAGAATATGAACGTACACATCACTAAATAGAGTATGAACGTACACGTCACTAAATAGAGTATGAACGTACACGTCACTAAATAGAGTATGAACGTACACGTCACTAAATAGAATATGAACGTACACGTCACTAAATAGAATATGAACATACACCTCACTAAGTAGAATAGAATATGAACGTACACATCACTAAATAGAATATGAACGTACACCTCCCAAAATAGAATATGAACGTACACGTCACTAAATAGAATATGAACGTACACCTCCCGAAATAGAGTATGAACGTACACGTCACTAGAGTATGAACGTACACGTCACTAAATAGAGTATGAACGTACACGTCACTAGAGTATGAACGTACACGTCACTAAATAGAGTATGAACGTACACGTCACTAAATAGAGTATGAACGTACACGTTACTAAATAGAATATGAGCGTTCACCTCACTAAGAGTATGAACGTACACGTCACTAAATAGAGTATGAACGTACACGTCACTAAATAGAGTATGAACGTACACGTTACTAAATAGAATATGAGCGTTCACCTCACTAATAGAGTATGAACGTACACGTCACTAAATAGAATATGAACGTTCACCTCACTAAATAGAGTATGAACGTACACGTCACTAAATAGAATATGAACGTACACCTCACTAAATAGAATATGAACGTACATATCACTAAATAGAATATGAACGTACACGTCACTAAATAGAATATGAACGTACACCTCCCGAAATAGAGTATGAACGTACACGTCACTAACTAGAGTATGAACGTACACGTCACTAAATAGAGTATGAAAGTTCACGTCACTAATTAGAGTATGAACGTACACGTCACTAAAGAGAATATGAACGTACACGTCACTAAATAGAGTATGAACGTACACGTTACTAAATAGAATATGAGCGTTCACCTCACTAAAGAGTATGAACGTACACGTCACTAAATAGAGTATGAACGTACACGTCACTAAATAGAGTATGAACGTACACGTTACTAAATAGAAAATGAGCGTTCACCTCACTAATAGAGTATGAACGTACACGTCACTAAATAGAATATGAACGTTCACCTCACTAAATAGAGTATGAACGTACACGTCACTAAATAGAATATGAACGTACACCTCACTAAATAGAATATGAACGTACACATCACTAAATAGAATATGAACGTACACGTCACTAAATAGAATATGAACGTACACCTCCCGAAATAGAGTATGAACGTACACGTCACTAAATAGAGTATGAACGTACACATCACTAAATAGAGTATGGACGTACACGTCACGAAATAGAGTATGAACGTACACGTCACTAAATAGAATATGAACGTACACCTCACTAAATAAGAGTGTGAACGTACACGTCACTAAATAGAGTATGAACGTACACGTCACCAAATAGAATATGAACGCACACCTCACTAAATAGAATATGAGCGTTCATCTCACTAAATAGAGTATGAACGTACACGTCACTGAAGAGTATGAACGTTCACTTCACTAACTAGAGTATGAACGTACACGTCACTAACTAGAGTATGAACGTACACGTCACTAAATAGAGTATGAATGTACACGTCACTAAATAGAATATGAATGTACACGTCACTAAATAGAATATGAACGTTCACTTCACTAAATAGAGTATGAACGTACACGTCACTAACTAGAGTATGAACGTACACGTCACTAACTAGAGTATGAACGTACACGTCACTAACTAGAGTATGAACGTACACGTCACTAACTAGAGTATGAACGTACACGTCACTAAATAGAGTATTAACGTACACGTCACTAAATAGAATATGAACGTTCACCTCATTAAATAGAGTATGAACGTACACGTCACTAAATAGAATATGAACGTACACCTCACTAAATAGAATATGAACGTACACGTCCCTAAATAGAATATGAACATACACCTCCCGAAATAGAGTATGAACGTACACGTCACTTAATAGAGTATGAACGTACACGTCACTAAATAGAGTATGCACGTACACGTCACTAAATAGAGTATGAACGTACACGTAACTAAATAGAGTATGAACGTACACGTCACTAAATAGAATATGAACGTACACGTCACTAAATGGAATATGAACGTACACCTCACTAAATAGAATATGAACGTACACATCACTAAATAGAATATGAACGTACACCTCCCGAAATAGAGTATGAACGTACACGTCACTTAATAGAGTATGAACGTACACGTCACTAAATAGAGTATGAACGTACACGTCACTAAATAGAGTATGAACGTACACGTCACTAAATAGAATATGAACGTACACGTCACTAAATGGAATATGAACGTACACCTCACTAAATAGAATATGAACGTACACATCACTAAATAGAATATGAACGTACACCTCCCGAAATAGAATATGAAAGTTCACCTCACTAATTAGAGTATGAACGTACACGTCACTAAATAGAGTATGAACGTACACGTCACTAAATAGAATATGAACATACACCTCACTAAATAGAATAGAATATGAACGTACACATCACTAAATAGAATATGAACGTACACCTCCCAAAATAGAATATGAACGTACACGTCACTAAATAGAATACGAACGTACACCTCCCGAAATAGAGTATGAACGTACACGTCACTAAATAGAGTATGAACGTACATGTCACTAAATAGAGTATGAACGTACACGTCACTAGAGTATGAACGTACACGTCACTAAATAGAGTATGAACGTACACGTTACTAAATAGAATATGAGCGTTCACCTCACTAAGAGTATGAACGTACACGTCACTAAATAGAGTATGAACGTACACGTCACTAAATAGAGTATGAACGTTCACCTCACTAAATAGAGTATGAACGTACACGTCACTAAAGAGTATGAACGTTCACTTCACTAACTAGAGTATGAACGTACACGTCACTAACTAGAGTATGAACGTACACGTCACTAAATAGAGTATGAATGTACACGTCACTAAATATAATATGAATGTACACGTCACTAAATAGAATATGAACGTTCACTTCACTAAATAGAGTATGAACGTACACATCACTAACTAGAGTATGAACGTACACGTAACTAACTAGAGTATGAACGTACACGTCACTAACTAGAGTATGAACGTACACGTCACTAACTAGAGTATGAACGTACACGTCACTAAATAGAGTATTAACGTACACGTCACTAAATAGAATATGAACGTTCACCTCATTAAATAGAGTATGAATGTACACGTCACTAAATAGAATATGAACGTACACCTCACTAAATAGAATATGAACGTACACCTCCCGAAATAGAGTATGAACGTACACGTCACTTAATAGAGTATGAACGTACACGTCACTAAATAGAGTATGAACGTACACGTCACTAAATAGAGTATGAACGTACACGTCACTAAATAGAGTATGAACGTACACGTCACTAAATAGAATATGAACGTACACGTCACTAAATGGAATATGAACGTACACCTCACTAAATAGAATATGAACGTACACATCACTAAATAGAATATGAACGTACACCTCCCGAAATAGAGTATGAACGTTCACCTCACTAAATAGAGTATGAACGTACACGTCACTAAATAGAATATGAACGTACACCTCCCGAAATAGAGTATGAACGTACACGTCACTTAATAGAGTATGAACGTACACGTCACTAAATAGAGTATGAACGTACACGTCACTAAATAGAGTATGAACGTACACGTCACTAAATAGAGTATGAACGTACACGTCACTAAATAGAATATGAACGTACACGTCACTAAATGGAATATGAACGTACACCTCACTAAATAGAATATGAACGTACACATCACTAAATAGAATATGAACGTACACCTCCCGAAATAGAGTATGAACGTACACGTCACTTAATAGAGTATGAACGTACACGTCACTAAATAGAGTATGAACGTACACGTCACTAAATAGAGTATGGACGTACACGTCACGAAATAGAGTATGGACGTACACGTCACTAAATAGAGTATAAACGTACACGTCACTAAATAGAATATGAACGTACACGTCACTAAATAGAATATGAAGGTACACCTCACTAAATAGAATATGAACGTACACCTCACTAAATAAGAGTGTGAACGTACACGTCACTAAATAGAGTATGAACGTACACGTCACTTAAATAGAATATGAACGTACACCTCACTAAATAGAATATGAGCGTTCATCTCACTAAATAGAGTATGAAAGTATGCGTCACTAAATAGAGTATGAACGTACACGTCACTAAAGAGTATGAACGTTCACTTCACTAAATAGAGTATGAACGTTCACGTCACTAACTAGAGTATGAACGTTCACTTCACTAAATTGAGTATGAATGTACACGTCACTAAATAGAATATGAATGTACACGTCACTAAATAGAATATGAACGTTCACTTCACTAAATAGAGTATGAACGTACACGTCACTAACTAGAGTATGAACGTACACGTCACTAACTAGAGTATGAACGTACACGTCACTTAATAGAGTATGAACGTACACGTCACTAAATAGAGTATGAACGTACACGTCACTAAATAGAGTATGAACGTACACGTCACTAAATAAAATATGAACGTACACGTCACTAAATGGAATATGAACGTACACCTCACTAAATAGAATATGAACGTACACATCACTAAATAGAATATGAACGTACACCTCCCGAAATAGAGTATGAACGTACACGTCACTTAATAGAGTATGAACGTACACGTCACTAAATAGAGTATGAACGTACACGTCACTAAATAGAGTATGAACGTACACGTCACTAAATAGAGTATGAACGTACACGTCACTAAATAGAGTATGGATGTACACGTCACGAAATAGAGTATGAACGTACACGTCACTAAATAGAGTATGAACGTACACGTCACTAAATAGAGTAAGAACGTACACGTTACTAAATAGAATATGAGCGTTCACCTCACTAAGAGTATGAACGTACACGTCACTTAATAGAGTATGAACGTACACGTCACTAAATAGAGTATGAACGTACACGTCACTAAATAGAGTATGAACGTACACGTCACTAAATAGAGTATGAACGTACACGTCACTAAATAGAATATGAACGTACACCTCACTAAATGGAATATGAACGTACACCTCACTAAATAGAATATGAACGTTCACCTCACTAAATAGAGTATGAACGTACACGTCACTAAATAGAATATGAACGTACACCTCCCGAAATAGAGTATGAACGTACACGTCACTTAATAGAGTATGAACGTACACGTCACTAAATAGAGTATGAATGTACACGTCACTAAATAGAGTATGAACGTACACGTCACTTAATAGAGTATGAACGTACACGTCACTAAATAGAGTATGAACGTACACGTCACTAAATAGAGTATGGACGTACACGTCACGAAATAGAGTATGGACGTACACGTCACTAAATAGAGTATAAACGTACACGTCACTAAATAGAATATGAACGTACACGTCACTAAATAGAATATGAACGTACACCTCACTAAATAGAATATGAACGTTCACCTCACTAAATAGAGTATGAACGTACACGTCACTAAATAGAATATGAACGTACACCTCCCGAAATAGAGTATGAACGTACACGTCACTTAATAGAGTATGAACGTACACGTCACTAAATAGAGTATGAATGTACACGTCACTAAATAGAGTATGAACGTACACGTCACTTAATAGAGTATGAACGTACACGTCACTAAATAGAGTATGAACGTACACGTCACTAAATAGAGTATGGACGTACACGTCACTAAATAGAGTATGGACGTACACGTCACTAAATAGAGTATGAACGTACACGTCACTAAATAGAATATGAACGTACACGTCACTAAATAGAATATGAACGTACACGTCACTAAATAGAATATGAACGTACACCTCACTAAATAGAATATGAACGTACACCTCAAAATAAGAGTGTGAACGTACACGTCACTAAATAGAGTATGAACGTACACGTCACTAAATAGAATATGAACGTACACCTCACTAAATAGAATATGAGCGTTCATCTCACTAAATAGAGTATGAAAGTATGCGTCACTAAATAGAGTATGAACGTACACGTCACTAAAGAGTATGAACGTTCACTTCACTAAATAGAGTATGAACGTTCACTTCACTAAATTGAGTATGAATGTACACGTCACTAAATAGAATATGAATGTACACGTCACTAAATAGAATATGAACGTTCACTTCACTAAATAGAGTATGAACGTACACGTCACTAACTAGAGTATGAACGTACACGTCACTAACTAGAGTATGAACGTACACGTCACTTAATAGAGTATGAACGTACACGTCACTAAATAGAGTATGAACGTACACGTCACTAAATAGAGTATGAACGTACACGTCACTAAATAGAATATAAACGTACACGTCACTAAATGGAATATGAACGTACACCTCACTAAATAGAATATGAACGTACACATCACTAAATAGAATATGAACGTACACCTCCCGAAATAGAGTATGAACGTACACGTCACTTAATAGAGTATGAACGTACACGTCACTAAATAGAGTATGAACGTACACGTCACTAAATAGAGTATGAACGTACACGTCACTAAATAGAGTATGAACGTACACGTCACTAAATAGAGTATGGATGTACACGTCACGAAATAGAGTATGGACGTACACGTCACTAAATAGAGTATGAACGTACACGTCACTAAATAGAATATGAACGTACACGTCACTAAATAGAATATGAACGTACACGTCACTAAATGGAATATGAACGTACACCTCACTAAATAGAATATGAACGTACACATCACTAAATAGAATATGAACGTACACCTCCCGAAATAGAATATGAAAGTTCACCTCACTAATTAGAGTATGAACGTACACGTCACTAAATAGAATATGAACATACACCTCACTAAATAGAATAGAATATGAACGTACACATCACTAAATAGAATATGAACGTACACCTCCCAAAATAGAATATGAACGTACACGTCACTAAATAGAATATGAACGTACACCTCCCGAAATAGAGTATGAACGTACACGTCACTAGAGTATGAACGTACACGTCACTAAATAGAGTATGAACGTACACGTCACTAGAGTATGAACGTACACGTCACTAAATAGAGTATGAACGTACACGTCACTAAATAGAGTATGAACGTACACGTTGCTAAATAGAATATGAGCGTTCACCTCACTAAGAGTATGAACGTACACGTCACTAAATAGAGTATGAACGTACACGTCACTAAATAGAGTATGAACGTACACGTTACTAAATAGAATATGAGCGTTCACCTCACTAATAGAGTATGAACGTACACGTCACTAAATAGAATATGAACGTTCACCTCACTAAATAGAGTATGAACGTACACGTCACTAAATAGAATATGAACGTACACCTCACTAAATAGAATATGAACGTACACATCACTAAATAGAATATGAACGTACACGTCACTAAATAGAATATGAACGTACACCTCCCGAAATAGAGTATGAACGTACACGTCACTAAATAGAGTATGAACGTACACGTCACTAAATAGAGTATGGACGTACACGTCACGAAATAGAGTATGAACGTACACGTCACTAAATAGAATATGAACGTACACCTCACTAAATAAGAGTGTGAACGTACACGTCACTAAATAGAGTATGAACGTACACGTCACTAAATAGAATATGAACGTATACCTCACTAAATAGAATATGAGCGTTCATCTCACTAAATAGAGTATGAACGTACACGTCACTAAAGAGTATGAACGTTCACTTCACTAACTAGAGTATGAACGTACACGTCACTAACTAGAGTATGAACGTACACGTCACTAAATAGAGTATGAATGTACACGTCACTAAATAGAATATGAATGTACACGTCACTAAATAGAATATGAACGTTCACTTCACTAAATAGAATATGAACGTTCACCTCACTAAATAGAGTATGAACGTACACGTCACTTAATAGAGTATGAACGTACACGTCACTAAATAGAGTATGAACGTACACGTCACTAAATAGAATATTAACGTACACGTCACTAAATAGAATATGAACGTACACCTCACTAAATAGAAT
Organism: Saccoglossus kowalevskii; assembly: GCF_000003605.2. Lineage (NCBI taxonomy): Eukaryota > Metazoa > Hemichordata > Enteropneusta > Harrimaniidae > Saccoglossus > Saccoglossus kowalevskii. The sequence goes on along the minus strand of NW_003114292.1, from coordinate 684 downwards.
ATGAACGTACACCTCACTAAATAAGAGTGTGAACGTACACGTCACTAAATAGAGTATGAACGTACACGTCACTAAATAGAATATGAACGTACACCTCACTAAATAGAATATGAGCGTTCGTCTCACTAAATAGAGTATGAAAGTACGCGTCACTAAATAGAGTATGAACGTACACGTCACTAAAGAGTATGAACGTTCACTTCACTAAATAGAGTATGAACGTTCACGTCACTAACTAGAGTATGAACGTTCACTTCACTAAATTGAGTATGAATGTACACGTCACTAAATAGAATATGAACGTACACGTCACTAAATAGAGTATTAACGTTCACGTCACTAAATAGAATATGAACGTACACATCACTAAATAGAATATGAACGTACACGTCACTAAATAGAGTATGAACGTACACGTCACAAAATAGAATATGAACGTTCACTTCACTCAATAGAATATGAACGTACACGTCACTAAATAGAGTATGAACGTACACGTCACTAAATAGAATATGAACGTTCACTTCACTAAATAGAATATGAAAGTACACGTCACCAAATAGAGTATGAACGTTCACTTCACTCAATAGAGTATAAACGTACACGTCATTAAATAGAGTATGAACGTACACCTCACTAAATAGAATATGAACGTACACTCTCTGAAGGCAGCGAGAGCGTTTA
>NW_003114282.1:0-12091 GCF_000003605.2 Saccoglossus kowalevskii | reverse complement strand
TTGGAAGGCATTTACAATCTGGACATGATACATGGTTTGGAAAGGATAGACAATCTGGACAGGATATATGGTTTGGAAAGGATAGACAATCTGGACATGATACATGGTTTGGAAGGGATAGACAATCTGGACAGGATACTTGGTTTGGAAGGGATAGACTATCTGGACAGGATACATTGTTTGGAAAGGATAGACAATCTGGACAGGATATATGGTTTGGAAAGGATAGACAATCTGGACAGGATACATGATTTGGGAAAGATACACAATCTGAACAGGATACATGGTTTGGAAGGGGTAGACAATCTGGACAAGATACAGGGTTTGGAAAGGATAGACAATCTGGACAGGATACATGGTTTGGAAAGGATAGACAATCTGGACAGGATATATGGTTTGGAAGGGATAGACAATCTGGACAGGATACATGGTTTGGAAAGGATAGACAATCTGGACAGGATACATGATTTGGGAAGGATAGACAATCTGAACAGGATACATGGTTTGGAAGGGATAGACAATCTGGACAGGATACATGGTTTGGAAAGGATAGACAATCTGGACAGGATACGTGGTTTGGAAGGGATAGACAATCTGGACAGGATATATGGTTTGGAAAGGATAAACAATCTGGACAGGATATATGGTTTGGAAGGGATAGACAATCCGGACAGGATATATGGTTTGGAAAGGATAGACAATCTGGACAGGATACATGGTTTGGAAAGGATAGACAATCTGGACAGGATACATGATTTGGGAAGGATAGACAATCTGAACAGGATACATGGTTTGCAAGCATAGACGATCTGGACCAGGATATATGGCTGGTACCGGATAGACAATCTGGACAGGATACATGGTTTGGAACGGATAGACCATCTCGATACGATACGTGGTTTGGAAGGGATAGACAATCTGGACAGAATATATGGTTTGGAAAGAATAGACAATCTGGACAGGATATGTGGTTTGGAAGGGATAGACAATCTGGACAGGATACATGGTTTGGAAGGGATAGACAATCTGGACAGAATACATGGTTTGGAAGGGATAGACAATCTGGACATGATACATGGTTTGGAAAGGATAGACAATCTGGACAGGATATATGGTTTGGAAAGGATAGACAATCTGGACATGATACAAGGTTTGGAAGGGATAGACAATCTGGACAGGATACATGGTTTGGAAGGGATAGGCAATCTGCACAGGATATATGGTTTGGAAAGGATAGACAATCTGGACAGGATACATGGTTTGGAAAGGATAGACAATATGGACAGAATATATGGTTTGGAAAGAATAGACAATCTGGACAGGATATATGGTTTGCAAGGGATAGACAATCTGGACAGGATACATGGTTTGGAAGGGATAGACAATCTGGAGAGAATACATGGTTTGGAAGGGATAGACAATCACGACATGATACATGGTTTGGAAAGGATAGACAATCTGGACAGGATATATGGTTTGGAAAGGATATACAATCTGGACAGGATATATGGTTTGGAAAAGGATAGACAATCTGGACAGGATAAATGGTTTGGAAAGGATAGACAATCTGGACAGGATATTGCGTTTGGAAGGGATAGACAATCTGAACAGGATACACGGTTTGGAAGGATAGACAATCTGGACATGATACATGGTTTGGAAAGGATAGACAATCTGGACAGGATATATGGTTTGGAAAGGATAGACAATCTGGACAGGATATATGGTTTGGAAAGGATAGACAATCTGGACAGGATATATGGTTTGGAAAGGATAGACAATCTGGACAGGATATTGGGTTTGGAAGGGATAGACAATCTGAACAGGATACACGGTATGGAAGGGATAGACAATCTGGACAAGATACATGGTTTGGAAAGGATAGACAATCTGGACAGGATACATGGTTTGGAAAGGATAGACAATCTGGACAGGATACATGGTTTGGAAAGGATAGACAATCTGGACAGGATATATGGTTTGGAAAGGATAGACAATCTGGACAGGATACATGGTTTGGAAGGGATAGACAATCTGAACAGGATACATGGTTTGGAATGGATAGACAATCTGTACAGGATACATGGTTTGGAAAGGATAGACAATCTGGACATGATATATGGTTTGGAAAGGATAGACAATCTGGACAGGATATATGGTTTGGAAAGGATAGACAATCTGGACAGGATACATGGTTTGGAAGGGATAGACAATCTGGACAGGATACATGGTTTGGAAAGGATAAACAATCTGGACAGGATATATGGTTTGGAAAGGATAGACAATCTGGACAGGATACATGATTTGGGAAGGATAGACAATCTGAACAGGATACATGGTTTGGAAAGGATAGACAATCTGGACAGGATACATAGTTTGGAAAGGATAGACAATCTGGACAGGATATTGGGTTTGGAAGGGATAGACAATCTGAACAGGATACACGGTTTGGAAGGGATAGACAATCTGGACAAGATACATGGTTTGGAAAGGATAGACAATCTGGACAGGATATATGGTTTGGAAAGGATAGACAATCTGGACAGGATACATGATTTGGGAAGGATAGACAATCTGAACAGGATACACGGTTTGGAATGGATAGACAATCTGGACAAGATACATGGTTTGGAAAGGATAGACAATCTGGACAGGATACATAGTTTGGAAAGGATAGACAATCTGGACAGGATACATGATTTGGGAAGGATAGACAATCTGAACAGGATACATGGTTTGGAAGGGATAGACAATCTGGACAGGATACATGGTTTGGAAAGGATAGACAATCTGGACAGGATATAGGGTTTGGAAGGGATAGACAATCTGGACAGGATATATGGTTTGGAAGGGGTAAACAATCTGGACAGGATATATGGTTTGGAAGGGATAGACAATCTGGACAGGATGCATGGTTTGGAAAGGATGGACAATCTGAACAGGATACATGGTTTGGAAAGGATAGACAATCTGGACAGGATACATGGTTTGGAAAGGATAGACAATCTGGACAGGATACGTGGTTTGGAAAGGATAGTTAATCTGGACAGGATATATGGTTTGGAAAGGATAGACAATCTGGACATAATGCATGGTTTGGAAGGGATAGACAATCTGGACAGGATACATGGTTTGGAAGGGATAGACAATCTGGACAGGATACATGGTTTGGAAAGGATAAACAATCTGGACAGGATATATGGTTTGGAAAGGATAGACAATCTGGACAGGATACATGATTTGGGAAGGATAGACAATCTGAACAGGATACATGGTTTGGAAAGGATAGACAATCTGGACAGGATACATAGTTTGGAAAGGATAGACAATCTGGACAGGATATTGGGTTTGGAAGGGATAGACAATCTGAACAGGATACACGGTTTGGAAGGGATAGACAATCTGGACAAGATACATGGTTTGGAAAGGATAGACAATCTGGACAGGATTATATGGTTTGGAAAGGGATAGACAATCTGGACAGAAATATATGATTTGGAAGGGATAGACAATCTGGACAGGATATATGGTTTGGAAGTGATAGACAATCTGGACAGGATATATGGTTTGGAAGGGATAGACAATCTGGACAGGATACATGGTTTGGAAGGGATAGACAATCTGGACAGGATACATGGTTTGGAAAGGATAGACAATCTGGACAGGATACATGGTTTGGAAAGGATAGACAAGCTGGACAGGATACATGGTTTGGAAGGGATAGACAATCTGGACAGAATATATGGTTTGGAAGGGATAGGCAATCTGAACAGGATATATGGTTTGGAAAGGATAGACAATCTGGACAGGATACATGGTTTGGAAAGGATAGACAATCTGGACATGATACATGGTTTGGAAAGGATAGACAATCTGGACAGGATATATGGTTTGGAAAGGATATACAATCTGGACATAATGCATGGTTTGGAAGGGATAGACAATCTGGACAGGATACATGGTTTGGAAGGGATAGACAATCTGGACAGGATACATGGTTTGGAAAGGATAAACAATCTGGACAGGATATATGGTTTGGAAAGGATAGACAATCTGGACAGGATACATGATTTGGGAAGGATAGACAATCTGAACAGGATACATGGTTTGGAAAGGATAGACAATCTGGACAGGATATATGGTTTGGAAAGGATAGACAATCTAGACAGGATATTGGGTTTGGAAGGGATAGACAATCTGGACAGGATACACGGTTTGGAAAGGATAGACAATCTGGACAGGATACATGGTTTGGAAAGGACAGACAATCTCGACAGGATACGTGGTTTGGAAAGGATAGACAATCTGGACAGGATATATGGTTTGGAAAGGATAGACAATCTGGACAGGATATATGGTTTGGAAGGGATAGACAATCTGGACAGAATATATGGTTTGGAAGGGATAGACAATCTGGACAGGATATAGGGTTTGGAAGGGATAGACAATCTGGACTGAATATATGGTTTGGAAAGGATAGACAATCTGGACAGAATATATGGTTTGGAAGGGATAGACAATCTGGACAGGATACATGGTTTGGAAGGGATAGACAATCTGAACAGGATACATGGTTTGGAAGGGATAGACAATCTGGACAGACTACATGGTTTGGAAGGGATAGACAATCTGGACATGATACATGGTTTGGAAAGGATAGTCAATCTGGACAGGATATATGGTTTGGAAAGGATATACAATCTGGACATAATGCATGGTTTGGAAGGGATAGACAATCTGGACAGGATACATGGTTTGGAAGGGATAGACAATATGGACAGGATACATGGTTTGGAAAGGATAAACAATCTGGACAGGATATATGGTTTGGAAAGGATAGACAATCTGGACAGGATACATGGTTTGGAAAGGATAGACAATCTGAACAGGATACATGGTTTGGAAAGGATAGACAATCTGGACAGGATATATGGTTTGGAAAGGATAGACAATCTGGACAGGATATTGGGTTTGGAAGGGATAGACAATCTGAACAGGATACACGGTTTGGAAGGGATAGACAATCTGGACAAGATACATGGTTTGGAAAGGATAGACAATCTGGACAGGATATATGGTTTGGAAGGGATAGACAATCTGGACAGGATACATGATTTGGGAAGGATAGACAATCTGAACAGGATACACGGTTTGGAATGGATAGACAATCTGGACAAGATACATGGTTTGGAAAGGATAGACAATCTGGACAGGATACATGGTTTGGAAAGGATAGACAATCTGGACAGGATACATGATTTGGGAAGGATAGACAATCTGAACAGGATACATGGTTTGGAAGGGATAGACAATCTGGACAGGATACATGGTTTGGAAAGGATAGACAATCTGGACAGGATATAGGGTTTGGAAGGGATAGACAATCTGGACAGGATATATGGTTTGGAAGGGGTAAACAATCTGGACAGGATATATGGTTTGGAAGGGATAGACAATCTGGACAGGATGCATGGTTTGGAAAGGATGGACAATCTGAACAGGATACATGGTTTGGAAAGGATAGACAATCTGGACAGGATACATGGTTTGGAAAGGATAGACAATCTGGACAGGATACGTGGTTTGGAAGGGATAGACAATCTGGACAGAATATATGGTTTGGAAAGAATAGACAATCTGGACAGGATATATGGTTTGGAAGGGATAGACAATCTGGACAGGATACATGGTTTGGAAGGGATAGACAATCTGGACAGAATACATGGTTTGGAAGGGATAGACAATCTGGACATGATATATGGTTTGGAAGGGATAGACAATCTGGACAGGATACATGGTTTGGAAGGGATAGACAATCTGGACAGAATACATGGTTTGGAAGGGATAGACAATCTGGACATGATACATGGTTTGGAAAGGATAGACAATCTGGACACGATATATGGTTTGGAAAGAATAGACAATCTGGACATGATACAAGGTTTGGAAGGGATAGACAATCTGGACAGGATACATGGTTTGGAAGGGATAGGCAATCTGAACAGGATATATGGTTTCGAAAGGATAGACAATCTGGACAGGATACATGGTTTGGAAAGAATAGACAATATGGACAGAATATATGGCTTGGAAGGGATAGACAATCTGGACAGGATATATGGTTTGGAAGGAATATACAATCTGGACAGGATATAGGGTTTGGAGGGGATAGACAATCTGAACAGGATACATGGTTTGGAAGGGATAGACAATCTGGACAATATACATGGTTTGTAAAGGATAGACAATCTGGACACGATACATGGTTTGGAAAGGATAGACAATCTGGACAGGATACATGGTTTGGAAAGGATAGACAATCTGGACAGGATACGTGGTTTGGAAAGGATAGACAATCTGAACAGGATATATGGTTTGGAAGGGATAGACAATCTGGACAGGATATAGGGTTTGGAAAAGATAGACAATCTGGACAGAATATATGGTTTGGAAAGGATAGACAATCTGGACAGGATACATGGTTTGGAAGGGATAGACAATCTGAACAGGATACATGGTTTGGAATGGATAGACAATTTGGACAGACTACATGGTTTGGAAGGGATAGACAATCTGGACATGATACATGGTTTGGAAAGAATAGTCAATCTGGACAGGATATATGGTTTGGAAAGGATATACAATCTGGACATAATGCATGGCTTGGAAGGGATAGACAATCTGGACAGGATACATGGTTTGGAAGGGATAGACAATCTGGACAGGATACATGGTTTGGAAAGGATAAACAATCTGGACAAGATATATGGTTTGGAAAGGATAGACAATCTGGACAGGATACATGATTTGGGAAGGATAGACAATCTGAACAGGATACATGGTTTGGAAAGGATAGACAATCTGGACAGGATATATGGTTTGGAAAGGATAGACAATCTGGACAGGATATTGGGTTTGGAAGGGATAGACAATCTGAACAGGATACACGGTTTGGAAGGGATAGACAATCTGGACAAGATACATGGTTTGGAAAGGATAGACAATCTGGACAGGATATATTGTTTGGAAGGGATAGACAATCTGTACAGGATACATGATTTGGGAAGGATAGACAATCTGAACAGGATACACGGTTTGGAATGGATAGACAATCTGGACAAGATACATGGTTTGGAAAGGATAGACAATCTGAACAGGATACATGGTTTGGAAAGGATAGACAATCTGGAGAGGATATATGGTTTGGAAAGGATAGACAATCTGGACAGGATACATGGTTGGAAAGGATGGACAATCTGGACAGGATACATGGTTTGGAAAGGATAGACAATCTGGACAGGATACATGGTTTGGAAAGGATAGACAATCTGGACAGGATACGTGGTTTGGAAGGGATAGACAATCTGGACAGAATATATGGTTTGGAAAGAATAGACAATCTGGACAGGATATGTGGTTTGGAAGGGATAGACAATCTGGACAGGATATTGGGTTTGGAAGGGATAGACAATCTGAACAGGATACACGGTTTGGAAAGGATAGACAATCTGGACAAGATACATGGTTTGGAAAGGATAGACAATCTGGACAGGATATATGGTTTGGAAGGGATAGACAATCTGGACAGGATACATGATTTGGGAAGGATAGACAATCTGAACAGGATACACGGTTTGGAATGGATAGACAATCTGGACAAGATACATGGTTTGGAAAGGATAGACAATCTGGACAAGATACATGGTTTGGAAAGGATAGACAATCTGGACAGGATACATGGTTTGGAAAGGATAGACAATCTGGACAGGATACATGAGTTGGGAAGGATAGACAATCTGAACAGGATACATGGTTTGGAAGGGATAGACAATATGGACAGGATACATGGTTTGGAAAGGATAGACAATCTGGACAGGATATAGGGTTTGGAAGGGATAGACAATCTGGACAGGATATATGGTTTGGAAGGGGTAAAGAATCTGGGCAGGATATATGGTTTGGAAGGGATAGACAATCTGGATAGGATACATGGTTTGGAAAGGATGGACAATCTGGACAGAATATATGGCTTGGAAAGGATAGACAATCTGGACAGGATACGTGGTTTGGAAAGGATAGACAATCTGGACAGGAAACATGGTTTGGAAAGGATAGACAATCTGGACAGGATATATGGTTTGGAAGGGATAGACAATCTGGACAGGATATATGGTTTGGAAGGGATAGACAATCTGGATAGGATATATGGTTTGGAAGGGATAGACAATCTGGACAGGATACATGGTTTGGAAAGGATAGACAATCTGGACATGATATATGGTTTGGAAGGGATAGACAATCTGGACAGGATATATGGTTTGGAAGGGATAGACAATCTGGACAGGATATAAGGTTAGGAAGGGATAGACAATCTGGACAGGATATATGGTTTGGAAGGGATAGACAATCTGGACAGGATATATGGTTTGGAAAGGATAGACAATCTGGACAGGATATATGGTTTGGAAAGGATAGACAATCTGGACAGGATATTGGGTTTGGAAGGGATAGACAATCTGAACAGGATACACGGTATGGAAGGGATAGACAATCTGGACAAGATACATGGTTTGGAAAGGATAGACAATCTGGACAGGATACATGGTTTGGAAAGGATAGACAATCTGGACAGGATACATGAGTTGGGAAGGATAGACAATCTGAACAGGATACATGGTTTGGAAGGGATAGACAATATGGACAGGATACATGGTTTGGAAAGGATAGACAATCTGGACAGGATATAGGGTTTGGAAGGGATAGACAATCTGGACAGGATATATGGTTTGGAAGGGGTAAAGAATCTGGGCAGGATATATGGTTTGGAAGGGATAGACAATCTGGATAGGATACATGGTTTGGAAAGGATGGACAATCTGGACAGAATATATGGCTTGGAAAGGATAGACAATCTGGACAGGATATATGGTTTGGAAGGGATAGACAATTTGGACTGAATATATGGTTTGGAAAGAATAGACAATCTGGACAGGATATGTGGTTTGGAAGGGATAGACAATCTGGACAGGATACATGGTTAGGAAGGGATAGACAATCTGGACAGAATACATGGTTTGGAAGGGATAGACAATCTGGACATGATACATGGTTTGGAAAGGATAGACAATCTGGACACGATATATGGTTTGGAAAGGATAGACAATCTGGACATGATACAAGGTTTGGAAGGGATAGACAATCTGGACACGATACATGGTTTGGAAGGGATAGGCAATCTGAACAGGATATATGGTTTGGAAAGGATAGACAATCTGGACAGGATACATGGTTTGGAAAGGATAGACAATCTGGACAGAATATATGGTTTGGAAGGGATAGACAATCTGGACAGGATATATGGTTTGGAAGGGATAGACAATCTGGACAGGATATATGGTTTGGAAGGGATAGACAATCTGGACAGGATATATGGTTTGGAAGGGATAGACAATCTGGACAGGATACATGGTTTGGAAAGGATGGACAATCTGGACAGGATACATGGTTTGGAAAGGATAGACAATCTGGACAGGATACGTGGTTTGGAAAGGATAGGCCATCTGGACAGGATACGTGGTTTGGAAAGGATAGACAATCTGGACAGAATATATGGTTTGGAAGGCATAGACAATCTGGACAGGATATATGGTTTGGAAGGGGTAAACAATCTGGACAGTATATATGGTTTGGAAGGGATAGACAATCTGGACAGGATACATGGTTTGGAAAGGATGGACAATCTGGACAGGATACATGGTTTGGAAAGGATAGACAATCTGGACAGGATACATGGTTTGGAAAGGATAGACAATCTGGACAGGATACGTGGTTTGGAAGGGATAGACAATCTGGACAGAATATATGGTTTGGAAAGAATAGACAATCTGGACAGGATATGTGGTTTGGAAGGGATAGACAATCTGGACAGGATACATGGTTTGGAAGGGATAGACAATCTGGACAGAATACACGGTTTGGAAGGGATAGACAATCTGGACATGATACATGGTTTGGAAAGGATAGACAATCTGGACAGGATATATGGTTTGGAAAGGATAGACAATCTGGACAGGATACATGATTTGGGAAGGATAGACAATCTGAACAGGATACACGGTTTGGAATGGATAGACAATCTGGACAAGATACATGGTTTGGAAAGGATAGACAATCTGGACAGGATACATGGTTTGGAAAGGATAGACAATCTGGACAGGATACATGATATGGGAAGGATAGACAATCTGAACAGGATACATGGTTTGGAAGGGATAGACAATCTGGACAGGATACATGGTTTGGAAAGGATAGACAATCTGGACAGGATATAGGGCTTGGAAGGGATAGACAATCTGGACAGGATATATGGTTTGGAAGGGGTAAACAATCTGGACAGGATATATGGTTTGGAAGAGATAGACAATCTGGACAGGATACATGGTTTGGAAAGGATGGACAATCTGGACAGGATACATGGTTTGGAAAGGATAGACAATCTGGACAGGATACGTGGTTTGGAAAGGATAGACAATCTGGACAGGATACGTGGTTTGAAAGGGATAGACAATCTGGACAGAATATATGGTTTGGAAGGCATAGACAATCTGGACAGGATATATGGTTTGGAAGGGGTAAACAATCTGGGCAGGATATATGGTTTGGAAGGGATAGACAATCTGGACAGGATACATGGTTTGGAAAGGATGGACAATCTGGACAGGATACATGGTTTGGAAAGGATAGACAATCTGGACAGGATACGTGGTTTGGAAAGGATAGACAATCTGGACAGGATACGTGGTTTGGAAGGGATAGACAATCTGGACAGAATATATGGTTTGGAAAGAATAGACAATCTGGACAGGATATGTGGTTTGGAAGGGATAGACAATCTGGACAGGATACATGGTTAGGAAGGGATAGACAATCTGGACAGAATACATGGTTTGGAAGGGATAGACAATCTGGACATGATACATGGTTTGGAAAGGATAGACAATCTGGACAGGATATATGGTTTGGAAAGGATAGACAATCTGGACATGATACAAGGTTTGGAAGGGATAGACAATCTGGACAGGATACATGGTTTGGAAGGGATAGGCAATCTGAACAGGATATATGGTTTGGAAAGGATAGACAATCTGGACAGGATACATGGTTTGGAAAGGATAGACAATATGGACAGAATATATGGTTTGGAAAGAATAGACAATCTGGACAGGATATATGGTTTGCAAGGGATAGACAATCAGGACAGGATACATGGTTTGGAAGGGAATAGACAATCTGGAGAGAATATATGGTTTGCAAGGGATAGACAATCTGGACAGGATACATGGTTTGGAAGGAATAGACAATCTGGAGAGAATACATGGTTTGGAAGGGATAGACAATCTGGACATGATACATGGTTTGGAAAGGATAGACAATCTGGACAGGATATATGGTTTGGAAAGGATAGAAAATCTGGACATGATACATGGTTTGGAAGGGATAGACAATCTGGACAGGATACATGGTTTGGAAGGGATAGGCAATCTGAACAGGATATATGGTTTGGAAAGGATAGACAATCTGGACAGGATACATGGTTTGGAAAGGATAGACAATCTGGACATGATACATGGTTTGGAAAGGATAGACAATCTGGACAGGATATATGGTTTGGAAAGGATAGACAATCTGGACAGGATATATGGTTTGGAAAGGATAGACAATCTGGACAGGATATATGGTTTGGAAAGGATAGACAATCTGGACAGGATACATGGTTTGGAAAGGATAGACTATCTGGACAAGATACATGGTTTGGAAAGGATAGACAATCTGGACAGGATACATGGTTTGGAAAGGATAGACAATCTGGACAGGATACATGATTTGGGAAGGATAGACAATCTGAACAGGATACATGGTTTGGAAGGGATAGACAATATGGACAGGATACATGGTTTGGAAAGGATAGACAATCTGGACAGGATATAGGATTTGGAAGGGATAGACAATCTGGACAGGATATATGGTTTGGAAGGGGTAAACAATCTGGACAGGATATATGGTTTGGAAGGGATAGGCAATCTGATGAACT